>CAUYRT010055878.1:0-10701 GCA_963574885.1 Lepilemur ruficaudatus
GAAAACTTGAAATGCGCACTCTTGTCATTCCCTTGTGAATGTGAACTGCTTACTGATAGGTCTGAGAAAGAATACAGTCCTCAAATTAATGGCAGTATAATTTAGATTTGCTGATCTTCTCTAGCAAAAATAGCACATCTGGCCCAGCAGTTTTAGTTGGAGCTACTGCATGGTTGAGTTGGCAGTAGTTCATTGTTATCCTTCAGATCTGTCTGGTTTGTGTGGGGGCCACCATGGAAAAATAAATGGGAATATGGGTAATATTAGCACTTTGTCTTTTAAATGTGTAGATGATTCTTCTTATTTAAATTTAATATCTTGACTAAGAGTGGGGTTAGTTTCAGAGGCTTCCATGTGGCTTTCCCCACTGTGATTGTGTTTGACTCACATACCATGAAATCAATGTAGGAATTCTGACAACTATACTATATTCCATTCCAATTATATATTTAGAGACCTCGGAAATTATCATAAGATCTCACTGGACCCACTGAAGCCAGACCTAGGCCAGGACCTAGATTACAGCCTGGCTTTCACATTGGCTCATTCCAACAGAGGCATAGGAGTAGGGGGTGAATATGTTAACACTTCAAGGTCAACTCAGATATTACGTTCATAAAATATCTTCCTATTCTCCTTGTCTCCACACAAAGTTACTTGAGTAAATGACCATAGATCACTTTGGGAAATGCTGGAGGAAGTTTTACTACATACTCTTATTGCAGTAATGTAGGAGCCTTCCTCCCGGGGACCTGACCTGTCTTCAATTGAGGATCTGAAAATAGGCTCATTTCTGGATCCTCTACAAGGCGATGTGAGTTTTATTGGGGCAGATACCCTCAGTCTCCTTATCAGCCAACTTTGACTTCTTTGTACTGGTTGAGCACTACTGTTTCTTGTCCTTAGCAATACTGTATTCTCTTAACCATTTCCAAGAATCTATTAATATATTATTAAGGCTACCATTGCTGTCAGTCCAACTTTCCTCTCATTAGGATAATTGCTTCAAATTTGTCTCTGATGGTTAAGTAACACCATATGGTCTCCATTATTTTGGGATTATATCATCCCCATTGCTATCAGGAAGCCCATTTCTGTAACAACATCTCCTATTATCCCTGCCCTACAGAGGATAGCCACCACTAAGTTACTTAATATTGCTGGTGCTTTCATCAGAAGCAAATTTCTTATCTCTTTGGTAATAGGATCCTTCAGGCTTACTCTGAAAAACAGTCATCTGGTGAATTTTCTGGCTTTATATAGCAATATCGACTCTTTTATGAAGCATATAAAAGAGCCGAGCCTTTTGAACTTCTCTGAGCCTTTTGAACTCTTCTTCCACCATCTTTCATGGCCTTCTTGTCATTTTTAGTTCACTTAGTATGGGCTATTACTTTCTCTGTGCTTCCAAGAGTTATTCTAATAGAATGTTAGCACCTGTCTCCTAGCGTTCTTGCTAGCATTTTAAGTATTGAATCATGGAGAGTGCTTTCATATCAATAAATTCTAACTTTATGTTTGAGCAAGTGGAAGGACACTAGCTATGGACAAAGAGCACTGAGCCTCTTTTGCAGGGCCAGAAGGCTCTGGGGCATTTGGGAATTTAATATGTCATTTTGTAGACACAGATTTTCCAATCTTAATCTTAGATTCTCACTGCTTCCCAATAGTGGATCTCACCTTGGCAGAGTAAACTTGCTAGGGTTGAGAATTCAATCTTCCCAGGAACTTTTCTGCAGTTTTGAGTCTGAGCCTCAGAATTTACTACCTCAAGGATATAAGACGTATCTTTATATTTTACCAGGGAGGTCTCCTAGCTTTCATACTTTGCTTTGAATTAGTACTTATCATCCTCAGTTTTTGTTTTTATATATTTTTTTCTCTAATGGATCAATAGCATTCAGCAAGCACTATTAGATTCTATAGTCATTATAATTGCTACTTCCCTGAAGTTCTCAAATAGATATTACAACCACCAGAGCATTCCCTTCTACTGATATCCTCTCCCTGTTTGCCAGTAGGGAAAGCTACATGCCACGGTCTATCATTGCTTCATCTAACACTGGTAAGGAGATAGTAGCTTTACAGTGGGTGATAGGGTTCCAAAATCTCATTTTAGTCCCTATTTCCTAGTATCACTCTAACACCAATTTTCATGAATTATTTTCCCCAGGCAATAGACTCTGAGATAGACATTTGAATGCAGTTCTTTCATTGGCAAGTACTCTTGGGAATATCTGTAAGAGAGTAGGGGAAGTGGGAGTGAGCAGAGGGAGAATTTGAAATTGATATAATTTCGGTAGAGGCCTCCTTGGTCTCCAGTGGAGCTCTGAAGCTCAAATGGTCCAAAAGTATTCAAAATTGCAGGAAGGAGGTTGGACCTTTGTACAGCCACATCAACAATATGGTATGTTGGCTATCTCTGGGGAAAGCAAGTAATCTTGAATGAGGCATCTCACTTTGGCAGAGAGCTGTTCCTAAAGAGAAGTTCATCTGTGAATAACAGAAGGTGGAAGCCCTTTCAGGAGGGGATAAATGCTTCAGCCCTAAAGGGTAGACCTGGGTGGCATACCACAGTATCTACTAATAGTGTCAGAAAAGTTCATTTATGTTGAGATTTTGGTACATTCGATAGCATTTTTTTTTTTTATCAAATCATGATGAGAACAAAAACTCTAATACTGAGCCTATAAAAATTCCATGACTAAATTTTAAAATTGGTTTATTTTGGCATATTATCTCTTCTTTTGTTTATTTTTTAGAGATGGGGTCTCACTCTGTCATGGCACATTATTTTTTTTAGAGGAAAATACCCCTGGAAATCATTCTTACATATGTTTTCAACCTCTCATGAATGGTTTTGATATCTACAACATTGAAATATTGAGGCAACAAAATTTTATATATACAAAAATAAAAAGGAACTATTAATATGGGCTAGTCATATCTATGTAGTAATATAAACATTTGTGAAAAAGCATCTATTAATATTAACATTGTTTAAAAACCAATAAACATTAATGTCAAAATAACCAATGTCAACCATACAGGAAATAAAAATATCAAGTTATTACTATTTATATATATGAATTATTAAATACCTTACAGTTTTAAGACCTAATTGCCATTTTTCTTCTTCTTTGAAATGGGGGTTCTCTACATCATATGGAGAACTTAGTTATTAAAAAAATGAAAAAATAATAAATTCTATAATAGCCAAATATTTTAATGCATAACTTATAGTTAAATATTAAATATTCTGTGTTAAAAATTTAGATATATTTAACATTTGTCTAAAAAATATTAAACTTGAATTAAATTAATTTAAATAAACTCAGATAGATTTCTTTTGTAAAAATTTATACCACATTTACAATGTATCAAATAAGTTTCTCTCTGATATATTCCAATGTGCCTTTTTGATGTTGATTGAAAGTCACTACTTTGTCCTGCCAAGTAAACATTTTTATCAAATATAACACATGCCACTAAAAATTTTCAATTTCCAAGGATAGGGACCAACTTATGCTTTCAGCAGATATGGTTGTCCTTTAGCAGTAACTACTGTAGATATCATTCTTGCCTAAATGCTTGGGTGCTCAGGAGCTCTTTATTTTTAGTCTTAAAACTACCCGAAAAAGAGTTTTGTTGTTGGTTGTGAAAAAAAGGTCACATCTTTTAATGGAAAATTCCAATAAATGTTAAATAAGTTTCTTTAGAATTTTGGAGTACATGATATGTTTATGACCAAAGTAATGCACATACTGAAAATACTTGCATACCACTTAAGATTCTCAATAGAAAAATTAAAAAATCAAATTAACTTCACTCTCTAATGTGAAAAATATCATGGTTTTGATGTTATTATCATGAAATTACCATTATTCATTTGGTCTTTATATAGTCCTTCATTTTAAACCCTTCATGAGTTTTACTTCATCTGACTTTCTAAATGTAGTAGCATCATAAATTCTATTTTCTTGACACAAAGTGCTCCCTGTAAGGTTTTATGACGTTTGAATATATGTCATATACTGCATATAAACTGAGGTACTGAATTTGGGGGGGGGTATCACTGGTATCACACTTGAAATGTCGTGACCTCCACATTCCTTTGAAGTGGGGGTTCTGCTGATAGTTCACACTTAATCTGAAAGTTACTCTTCCCAGCAAAATAAGTAGGATATGAAATTCTTTTTTTCTATCTCTGCTGTGTGGGCAGAATGCAGAAACAGATGGCTAGAGAACACAATGTCCTAAGATTAGAAACAGGAAAATTCAGGTCCACCCAGATAGAAAGAAGTCAGTCCACAATATTTATTAATGCAGGCCAGACATTTTATAGAGCGTAAGAGAAAGGAAGAAAATTAATCTAATAATCACTTGGATTAAAATAGAACTGTATTGAAAGTGACCTTGAAGCGGAGACTGAAGAAAGGCGACAGTTCAAGAATAAAGACAGATAGCACAGAATGGTGGGGCTTGAGGGCAGTGTGAGAGAGTATGGAAGCCCAGATCAGAGATTGTTGTCTTTTCTGTAATCATTAGCAAGGCTTTTATCAATTGCTGATAAAGTGGGATTAGATATTGGAAATATACAGAACTTGATGCTGTATACTGTATGATGCATAAAATGATGGTTTTTGTTTTTTTTACTTTGTATACTACTTACATGGTATGAATTCAGTCCTTCTCAACAAATCCATTTGTTATCTATATAAGGTGCCAAGGTAAGGGATTACCTGGATTGGATAGGCTCCCCTGATAATTTTAAGTACCCAGAAAGCGTAAAGCCAGGTCAGTAGTAGCCAATGCACCGGGTTTATCTTAGCCATCTTCATTTTGACTGAGTTTACATTGATTTCCATGTGTTCTCTGATTTCTTCCTCATGCCTCTGCTCAGGCTGTGGCATGGCCTGGAACAACCTTTCTGCCATTTGCACCAGTTACTATCTTGCCTATCTTTTAAGGCCTAGCTCAAATGTCATTTATTCCTTCATTCATCCTTCAGATCTACACTTAGTGCTGTTTATATGGTTAGGAGGTAACTGATGAGACCTATAGAAAAATAGGGGAATGTAGACACAAGCAAAGATAACTTAAGAAATGAACTGGAAATATAGCAATAAAACTGTTAATGAGTTTTTATTCCTTATGAATAAGAAGAAGAAGGAAAAGGAATCAAATAAGATTTTTGTTTTGCTTTGTTTCTGCAGGAGATATTTCCTGAACTGTATGTTAAGAACTGACGTTAATTAGTTGGAGAGTATGGGAAAGTATAAATGACTAGAGAATCATGAAGAAAGGCAAAGTAATTGGAAATATCCTGATATATTTGGAGAACTACAAACAGTTCAATGTGAGCAAAGAGAATGTGTCAAGGGATGGTGAAAGCTGAAACTAGAGAGAGAGATAAGGTTTAGTTAATGGAGGTCCTGGAAGATAGTATTATGGAATTTGAGTTCTAACCTATGTTATTGGAATTCACTAAAGTGTTTAAGCAAAAGAATGGTGAGAGTAAATTACTAAGAGCAAATACTCTTGCAGTAAAGTAAGGGAAAGCAAATATGACTGTGGGAATGCCAGACAGGAAGGACTTTTAACGATCAAGTGAGTCAATGATGTACCCAGGTGTATGATCCAGGAGGGAGAAACAAGATAAGGAAGGAAGATTATGAGTTTTAGATTGGGTATGTTGAATTTGAATGTCTATGCTACAAAAAGACAGAAATCTCAAAGAAGCAGTTAGATATAGATTTATAGAATTTAAGAGGAAATACTTACTGGAAGATGTTGATTTCAAAGTCATCAACTTATAAAATGAAGCTAAAATAGTGAAAGTTAATAAGATCACCTAGGCAGAGTTACAAAAACATTTAAAACAAACATAGAAGAAGAAGTTTTTAGCTTAATCTTCCCAGTTAAAAATAATATTTATACTGAATACCAATAGCATTTCAACAGGAAGTAAAATAATCTGCCACTGATCATGTGGTAGTAACAATGAAAGTGAGGTTCAAATATAAGACTTCATATTGACAAAACTTTTGATTTCTTATATGTGTATATGTATCTCCTAGAATCACAAGATAATTTAAGTAAAATTATTTTTAAGTAGAATCTTCTTTAAAAAGACAATAAAATTCTTTATTTTACTTTAAATTTTCTGATGTAGAGCAAATCAAACATCAGAAATAAGGTAAAAAATCCAACATTTTAATCCTGGTCCTGAATTCAGAACCATAATTTTTATTTCAAGCTGCATGACATTTTTGTTCTTTTCAACTTGCAATAGGCATTTGGATGACTTTGAAAAAGTGATGTTCATTTCAGTTATTTTTAAAATCCAAATGAGTAATTGAATCATGAGGGTCATATTTGTTTTAAAAATCAGCAGCTCACATTTGGAAAAAAAGATGTGTAAATGCTGGGTAGAGAGTATTTTTTTTCCTTTATGTGCCAACAATAAAATGCTAATTACTAAATTATGTTTGATTTTGTCTGTATTTTACTAAAGTTTGAAAGAATCATGGAATAGAGTGAATATGTGGGTTGCCAAAGATGACATTTCTTATCCATACATTTCATGAATTTATTTTATGGGGAGTGAGATATACTAACATAATACTAACTTTGTGTGTCTGTGCTCAGTTTAGCTTTAAATTTCTCAGTGATCATTTGGTCATCTATTCAAAAATGTCATATGGGTCACATAAAAGTATCATGCCGTGTAGTAAAATATGTTCAAAGTGTCCTCAAAAATTTTGCCAACTATTTAAATATGTGAATACTATGTAGATAAAACAACTAGAGACCTAGTTAAGGCAATCAATGTGCTCTATTAATTTAGACCTAAATACAAATAGTTTGATTTGGTTATCAGTAAAGATAAGGTGATATTATCTGAAATGCAATAATGAAAAATTGTACTCAACTAAGATAACATCAATGTATTCTGTACCTCTCAGTCAAAAACTGCAGTGTTGGGTTTATTTTGGGCTAATATATTACTAAAACAAACAGACAAAAAACACTGACATAAAACAAAAGGAAAATGACTGAAATAGAGAATGACAAAGTGAAAGACCAAGAAACGGTGCCATTTGAAGTTTTAGGATAGAACTAATGACGTGTGGTTAGAAATGACAGTACAAAGAATTGATAGTTCTATATTGCAATGACTGAAGGCCTGTTATTCAAAAGAAATTATATTTTTTCTTTATTATTCTCTAAGTTCTCCCTTCAAGGTCTTGAATAAGTGAAAACCCCAGGGTCAACCAAAGATGGTCTTGACTCTAACACTGAAACTGATTAAGATGAGCTGTCCTGAAGTATATTTAGGTGCTGTCATCTTTATTTTTACCTATTCCTGGATTTGTAACCCCCTGTTAATTTTTAATAGATCACTTTTGAAATTTGTATCTTTATAAGCCTGCCTTGCTTTCTTTATTTTCCCTTTCCCTACATTCAATGGTATTCCTGGTTGAGTTTCCTGTTATGCCTTGAACCACGTTTTCTTTCAGAGCCTCAAGCCATAGTATTAGAACAATTTGTTATTTGATCAGAAGCAGTAGATACAGGTCTTTTAGATTCTCATAGAGAGGACATTGTAGCCACTAAGATGCATTTTACCTTTCTCCGTATCAGATAAGTATGTTCCATAACTTTAAGAAAGAGTCTGAGGTTGAACTTATGTTCCTAAGAACATCAGTAGAAGTCTAATTTTACCTCAAATTCTGGCTGAATAACTTCAAATATCTCAGATTTAGACTTAAAATTATAGTTGACATCAGAAATCTTCAATCTCAATGGCACTTGATAGAAAAGTCTATGTGATCAGTGAGTAACAAATTCTGATTTAGTCGTCAGACAGACCTTGGTTAGAAAGAATAGTAGTGTCTACAGAAGCTGTGAAATCTAAGTTAAATCAGTACTTTGGATCAAATCATTATTAAGTCAACATTTTGCCTAAGTGTATTTACTTAACAGGGTAAAGAACTTTGCTATACTATTAAATTTCTGTCATAATAGTTTGACTTTTGTCTTGTAATACTAAAACCCTAAACATTTATTTGGAAGAACTACCTTTGGTGGAATATTGGTTTTAAATGATTGGGATTTTATACCTAAATTATAAATATTTTTATTACAAGAAGTTTATTTTACTCATTGAACTTGATTATCTATTGCTGATTTCATTAGCTAGCTCTAATGAACCCAACCAATACAAAATACTATGTGATTCTCTGAGAATTAAAAGATTGAGAAAAGCTATTTTCTGAATAAAAATATTTACTTTTAAAAGTAAAAGTTATTTTACAAGATTCCAATAGATTTATTTCAAATCCAAGTGGGACTTTTAACTCTCCCCAACGGAGTTTTTTTTTCTTTCTTTTTGCCAAATTTTTGCAACAATGCAAGTTTTTATTTGAACACCAAAATAAAATATCAATGATCATTTACATATACACAGTTTACTTAATTCTCCTAAACCAAAGAAGATAGCAATACCTATTGCTTTCTCTTGGTGAGCATATTGTCTGGATCATACAATAGGTGATAGGAACATTTTTATGTTGTCTTCTCAATTTCATCAATAATATATGGATGAAATTCTATGCCTAGAATAAATGCAACCTTAATTCCTGTCTGTGGCATGAGCAGGCCTTCACACAGACATTTTTCTAGTACTCACAAAAACTTGACAAAATAGAATATATGTGCAAAAAGAATTAGGTTTCAGGCTAGTACAACTTAGCAAAGTATAAAAATGAAAGTGCGGAAAATATAAACGCAGTGGTAAAAGGTACCTCAGGAGATGGTACCACCACATCATTATTTCTTGAATATTTGGGTAATGTAATTCAGAAAAGCAATTACTATCCAAGGAGGATTTTAAGGATAAAGAATATGGTATTACTAGATGCTTTCTAGAACTTTCATTTACTGAGTTATTTTTACCCAGTGCCATTTTAGTTGTACTGGATGTCATTATTTTAGATAATAATTTGCTTTTGTCAACCATGATTTTGCTAGTTATTTGGGTAAATACAAAATAAACTCCGTTGTGCTGAGCAAACAAGAGTTCCATATTGTACTACCCAAACAACTCTGGGAGTGATATCTTCTCAACTAGAGCAAAAGTTTTGTGATTTCCAGATAAGGACACATGTACACATATTACCTAAATATCTTGATAATTTCTTGGAGTTGTTTCTCTTTGAGTTGTCCTAAGACATAACTAATATAACTTATTGAAAAAAATGTTTTTTCACTTCAGTGCAAAGGGAGTGATGTCTAGTAAAGAGAATGAATTGATGTAGGGTTACCTGTGCTTTTGTCATCAGCTTAGACATCTGTACTACTTTGGAAGCTGGACACTTATAAAAGTGTTGAAATAAAATTTTCCTTTAATTTTAGCAGCCTCCAAGTCTTTTGTGAGCAGTTGGCTTTATAATCTAAGTTAACAAGTTGTATTTCTTTTTAACACCTGGGCTTTTTATTTTCTTTTTCCTCATGGTTTAAATGAGTGTTCCTTGTTCATACTGCAAGATTCATTTGTAGATCTTCATTGTAAAAAACTCTTACAACATGTTAGTCTGTATCTGACCACCTTGACACATTCACAATCAAATTTGCAGTCAAGTCCTTAGAGATAAAAGAGAACCCAAATTCTTCAAGCTTAGACTTCCATTTGTAAAATCTTCCACAATTACTTAAGTAACACAAAATATTTTAAAGCCTATCCACTTATCATTAAGATGATTTAGAAATTCTTGAATGATTTGTTTAGGAAGACTCAAGCTATGTTCCTTTTTAATACTACAATCTAATTGTTTAGTATATAAATTATCTCCCCATATATTAACTTAAAATCCCTTAAGAAATTTTATAATTGTAATCTCAGTTAAATCATTGGAAAAATGTTTGTCAGGAAATTTCAAGTATATTTCTGAAATCATATATTGTATCTTCTGGCATTTATTTTGCTTATGATTTTGTCATACTTTTGCCCAGTTACGAGTTGAAAGATTTTATAAAGTTAATGCCAAATATTGGCATAAAGCTGAATATTTTAAGGATTTAAGATATAAGTATTTAGCATTTCTGAATCTTGAAATGTGGCTTAAAGTACTTAGTTGTTTTTTAACTTTTCTGTTACCAAAATTTGGAAAAATGTAGTCTTAGGTAGCTTTAGGTAGCATTAGGTAGCTTTCTTTCCCACATTAAAGATACATAGAGAACTGAGGAATCATCACAGAGTTAAACTGAATAGTGGACTGCACTATTTTCTCAGGACTGAAACAGCTTTGTTGTGTTTACTGCTCAAATTCATTAGCTAACCTTTCACCCCCAAACGTTATTTAACTATTGATCTCGATTTTTAGATTCAAAAACTTGTTTGGAAGTAAGCAAAATTAGTATGTGAGAACTCTTTACTCTGTAAAGTAAAAATAGTTTTCTATGATCAATTTGAAGGTTTATTATAGTTTAGGAACTCTGGTATAATATCTTTTAATGCCATTGTTTAAATATTATTGCATTGTCTCAACATAGGAGACTGAACCTAACTGTATTGTGGTTGATGAGAATGGCCATGGTTCATTAGAAATGCAATTCTATTCTCTAAAGAATCATCCCATTATTCTACTGTACTAAATACACTGCCCATGTGAAAGAATATCTTTAAATCAAAATTAA
>CAUYRT010055880.1:0-12370 GCA_963574885.1 Lepilemur ruficaudatus
TGTTCAGAGCCCTCCCTCTCCCTGGGCCTCAGACTGACCTTAGCATGGGCTCCCTTCTTCTAGGGTCAGGAAGACAAAATAGATCTTGAACTCACCTACCTCTCTCCAACCTGACAGCTCCCCCTCAGACCATACCTCCACCACCTGGCTCCTGGATCAGTGCTCACCTTGAAAGCCAGGAGGTTTGCTGAGTTTCATGCTTATTATTCCGCTTACCTGAGCCAGTCTCTGGCTGCAGGTGTGCACATGTGAGTACAAACACGCCTAGGTGAGTATGTGAGGCGGGCACATGGTGTAGACCTGCTATGTACCTAATTGATAGTTTGCTTTTCCTGAAGATCTTGTGGCTCCCTCCACACCTGTGGCCATTATCTGAATGGTCATTATCCCCATAATGCTAAGTGTCCCCTAGTATTTATTCTCTCCTTCTTCCAAGTGCTAGCTGGGCACATGGTCACCAAGCAAGAAACTACATTTCCCAGCCCTCTGTGTGGCTTGGGAAGCCAAGCGACCCGTGTGGCTAGATTTGAGCCAAAGGGGCATGAGTGGAAGTGCCACGTGATGGGTGACCTAGAAGGAACTCCAAGGTCATCAGTGGAAAGACAGAGCCACATGACCTGGGGCCCGCCCGCCACCTTCTTGCTTTTTGGGAAATGGCAACCATGGCAGGAGACCCCTTGGATGCACAGATGGAAATCCCAGGTTGGGGACGGCAGCACAGACTGGCCTGCCTGGGCCCTGGAATGATCGTGGAGAATGGGGCCTTTCTACAAGGTCATTCTAGGCTCCCACCTATCTTTATAGGAGATACGCATCATCTCATTTGAGCTGCTGCATCTTTTAGTCTCTTCATTACAGCCATAAGTCTATCCTCTAGCTCAAACCTCATGCTGACCCTACCCTTGTACAGCGAAAGCCTGCAGCCTCTTCCAAAAAACCTTCAGAGCTGTCATCTCAGCTGATCTTAATAGTGGCCCCTGTGGATCAGGGAGGGCGCGTTGCAGCCACCGCATTTTGCAGATAAGGAAACTGAGGCTCAGAGAAGACAGGGTTTCGTCCAAGGTCACAGATGCAGAGTGGGGTCGAGAACCCAGTTCCCTCGGCTCCCCGCGCGGTGCTTGTTCACGATGCCAGGCTATTGCCTGTAACACTCTGAATCAAGACTATAATGTTGTTATTAAAATATTTACTTGCATGAAAAATTTCTATTACCTGAAACTCATGTATTATAGATGGAATCAGTAGCTTAGAAGGAAATAAACAAGAAGAATCACTTTAATAACAAAAGCTATGCAGATAAATTCCTCATTTCAGCAAGCTTTTGGAGGTCCCAAATAAATATATCATTTTTATCAGGCAAGTGCTCTAGAAACAGCGTCTTCAGGAAATATGTCAAAATAATCTCCCTGGCTGCGCTCCTTTCTGGAGGAAAGAATTATGATGGTGGCAGCAAAAAGAACGATTAAAGGGAGTGTCTTTACCGTAATACGAACCGTCATGAAGAAGGGTAATGAGGGCTGGACAAGCTGATCCCACCGCTTCCTTCCAGCCTTAACGGACCATAGCGGAGGGAGCACCGGGCTGGGAGTCACAGGTCAAGACTCTACTCTCTCACTTTTCGGCTGTGTGACGTCAGGCAAATTGCTCACCCTCTCTGAGCCTCTATTGGCCTGCCTCGTAGAGCTGTGCATTATGGAAATTTCCAATCCAATGTAGAGTCTGTGCATAAATCATGTGTGACCCCATTTAACATTGTCGCTACTGTTGTTGTTTACATCACGGATGGGAGGGGTAAGGGAGAGAACACCGGAGAGTGGGGATCTGAAGACGATTGGCAGAGGAGCGGGGTGTGTGAGTGTGTGTGCACGCATGCACTTGCACGCTCCTCGCTTCCCCCCTTTTCTGTAATGCCTCACCATCCACCAGGCCTCAGTGGTCGAACCCCACAGCCATCTCGTCCCGTCTCCGCCATCCCCTCTAATAAACAGCCAGTGCCCGTATCCTGGAGCATCCTGCCTCCCTACTCCTTGCTGTCCCTGGCACTGTGTCCTGTCCTCCACCCTTGCTGTTCCCGCCTTAGGTCAGGACACCATTGCTTCTGCTCACTGCCTCAGTTTCCACATAGGACCTCCTGCCCTCATCTTTCCCCCTGCCCACACTTTCCTGACACTTGCTGTCAGTCCGAGCTTCCCAAAGGACAAGTTATGTCACTTCCCTTCTCAGAAACCTCTCGCTGCCTATAGGATAAAGTGTGAAGTCCTCAGTACGACCCTTGGGTCCTCTGCATTCCCAACGCTGCCCAGGGCCGGCAAGTGACTCTGTGGTCCTCAGGCAGGTGCTGTCTGTAATGTCCCCACACGCGTTCATGCTATGATCTGTCTGCTGTGTTTTTTCCCTTCTGCTGCTGGAGACGGTGTCTCATCCTCTAAGGTCCTGCTCAAAAATTTCTTCTGCGTGAGCCCTTTGGGACTGTCAGAGGCAGAGGCAAAGGCTTTCTCTCCTTTGCTGTCCTCAGACTCCTGTCCACACCTATGCGGCTCTCTCCATGCCCTTGAAGCTGTGGCTGTCCATCTGTTTGTCCCAGTCAAGGCAGGAAGGGGAAGGGAGACCACAGAGCCAAGGTCCGGCTCTTAAGGTTTCCTTAACTCACTTGCTAGTAAAATAAGGGCTCTGACCCATCAGACCAATATCCCCAGGCTTGGGAAGGGCTAGAGAGCAGGCACACGGAAGCAGAGACTTGGGGACAGGGGTGACAGTGTCCCTCCTCATTAGCAGTATTGTATTATTTCAAGCCCAAGCCAAGAAACAAACTTTTCCCTTTTCTCTTGTTCCCAATGTTGCAATATCCTTGCTCATGCCCACCTGATTTAGTCACAGCTCATCCCCATAGCAACCCACGTTCCTCACCAAGCCGTTAGGGTCTCTAGCAGGAGGGGAGGGAAATGAAAGGCTGTGCTGTTTTTCTTTTGGAATCCTGCCTGGTGCCCTTACGTTCTGGTAGGCTCCTGGCATTTCTGGAGATATAACATCTGACGATTAGTCACAAACCAATCCTCATGTGTCCTGCGTCATGCATCACTCAGCCATGAGGACAAGAGAGTCTCCAAATACCTACGCATATCTTTGCCATAAAGGGGAACGCGGAAGGATCTAAGCTCTGATCAATCCATGTTCCTGGTCCAACAGGAGGCTGGGACTATGCAGGGGAATGCAGACTGCACTCGGGGGCTCTGTCTTCCAGTGAGAAAACGCCCAGAGTATCAAGCCTGGGCTTTGATGTACGCAGCTGTGTGAGTGAGGCACGCGTGCGCATTTACGTGTGTGCACAAGCATCTGCACGTGCACACTCACGTGCGTGCACATGTGAGTGTGATTGTGTGTCTGTGGACTTGCATGTGTAGGGGTGTGTGAGGGCCAAGGGCCCACACAATCACAGACAAAGCTGACGTCCCTTGACAATGCCCGGGTACCTCGGTAACCAGCCTGCCGAAGGTAGAAGTAACTTCCCCGTCATTTCTCTCAAGTCGTGCACTTGACAGAGAGGAGGAACTTGGAAAAGTCAATCATCAGCTCCTCTATCAGATGTGCCCCACAAAATTGTGCTGTGCATCACACACCAGTAGTTAACCTTGTAAACTTACTTTTTGAACAGCCCTCATCTATAGTTTACAATTAATTAGGGGATCCGCAAGGGACTGGCTCCGAAGAAGATAATTACGCCTCTTCCCGGGGTTATAGGGAGCCTCGCGGGTGCAGAGGCGTCTCATTTTCCCTGGGAAATTGAACCAGCGCTCCATTATCAGATCGCTTCTAAATGAGTAAAGGGTTGGATTTTGACATCACGGTCTCATTTCGGCAAGAGAGAGACAAACTGACAAGCTGTTTTGTCACATGCTTGTTTGAGCAGAACATTGTGAGAAATGTCTCCGGGTCTGTCTGGGAAGAGGAGCCGCTGGGTAGGAAAAATGTCGGAGATGACCAAATGTGACGGGGCTATTTGCCAAGTAACCGCCCCATGCCTGCGCCCAGGAAAAGAGGAAATGCATTTCCATTTTCTGCTCCTGGGCCGGAGGGGGTTTGCTCAGGGTGGGGAACCAGAGTATATCTGGTGAAATATTATGATCGCTCTACCCACCTCTCCATGCTCGTATACACAGCAATATGAAATCAACCAATATGAAAAGTTACTTGCTCAATAACATTTTACTCATCGGAGGCAGACCCCTCCCAGGATGGCCTTCTGCTCACACCTCTTCTGTCCTCCCCAGGAATGGCCCTCATGACTCAGAGTGGTTCCTCAGCAACCTAGCCCTGCCTCTGGCCAGAGCTTGCTGGTCCAGGTGGCGACATTTGATCTAAGCCAATGGGGTTCTCTCCACCAGAAACCGGGAATTGTGAATCAGGACATGCAGAAGCTGGGAGGCCTGGACCTTGAGTGACAGTTGGTTGAGACAGTTCCAGTGATGAGCCCCTCCTCCTTGGAAAGCAAGGAGGGCAAGTGAAAACTGGACGTCAGGCTTTGGAGCCAGACATTTCTGGGTTTGAATCCTGACTCTGACTCCCGGCTCCAA
Organism: Lepilemur ruficaudatus; assembly: GCA_963574885.1. Lineage (NCBI taxonomy): Eukaryota > Metazoa > Chordata > Mammalia > Primates > Lepilemuridae > Lepilemur > Lepilemur ruficaudatus. The sequence continues at coordinate 4,572 of CAUYRT010055880.1, forward strand.
TCCCAGCCCCGTGACCTTGAGCAAGTGACTTAAGCTCTCTGATTTCAGATTCCTCACCTGGAAAATGGAAATTAGGTACAGAGAAAAAAAATTTTGTTTAAAAAACTGTCATAAAGCTGCTCTTACTGGTTGTGAAATTGCTCAATAAATAGATTTTGGCTAAAAAATATTGATAAACTCTTTGGTTTTGAAAACACAAGGCCTGAGGATACGACTGAAAATACACAGATTAAGAGAAAGAGAATGACTTTGTCCTGCAGAATGAAGCAGGAATTGTAGAGTTTCTAGAAGCAGTGGGCTTAGGGGAGGAGGAGGAGACAACTCTTGCTGGGAGTGAGGGATGAGTCCCAGAAGGTGGGGGAATCTGGGGTTTCTGGGGAGGATTTTCAAGTTTCCTTCCCCAGTACTGTTCTCATAGAACCCAGAACCCGGGGGCCAGCGAGACGGCAGGCAGAGCTCAAGGGACTCACACATCCTTTTCTCTCAAGGCCACAGGCAAGGACACCCTGGGTTGGGCCTTTGCCGGGAAAGCAAAAGCCTTCTTCCTGAGCTTCATCATCTTCGTCAAATTTTGAGTCCTAAGTGAGACAAGTTTATCTAGACCCTTTCGTGAAAGCAATGAGCTTTAGCCATGAGGTGATCCCTCTGGTGGTCGGATTGCCAAACTTTCCTGGTGCAAGAACTTCCCCAGATTCTGTCAGGGGTGTCCTTCCTGGGAAGGGGTGTGGTGGCTCACGCTCATAATCCTGGCACTCTGGGAGACCAGGCGGGAGGATTGCTTGAGGTCAGGAGTTTGAGACCAACCTGAGCAAGAGCCAGATCCCATCTCTACTAAAAATAGAAAAATTATCTGGGTGTGGTGGCATGTACCTCTAGTCTCAGCTACTCAGGAGGCTGAGGCAGGAGGATTGCTTGAGCCCAGGAGTTTGAGGTTGCTGTGAGCTAGGCCTACGCCACTGCACTCTACCTGGGGTGACAGAGCAAGATTCTGTCTCAAAAACAAAAACAAAAAACAAACAAAAAATGCCTTTATAATATCCTGGCATTTGATACTTTGGCTGAGCATAGAATTTTAGAACAAAAATTGTTGTCCTTTGGCACCTTGGTGGCATCTTCCCACTGCTTTCTTGTTATTCAATGATGCTGATAAAAAGTTTATGATACCAGCTTGATTTTGTTCTTTTTGGGGTTAACTTTTCTTTGTCTTTCTCTTTCTGGAAGCTTTCTCTCCAGAACAGAGGTCAGTAAATTTTTCTGTAAAGGGCCAGCTATTAATAATAAATAGGTTAGACTTTTGGGCATGTGCTTTCTGTTGTAACTGTTCAACTCTGCTGTTACAGCATATAAGCAGCCATGGACAACACATAAGCAAATGGACATGGCTATGTTCTAATAAAACTTTATTGACAAAAACAAGTGGTGGGCCAGATTTGGTACATGAACAGTAGTTTGCCAACCTCTGCCTTAGATGGCCAAAGGGTATTTTTTTTATGCTTGACATTGAAAAATTTCCCAATGAACTGTCTATAGATTATTCTTTTCTCATTGATTATGCTCACTTTGTGAAACTTCCAATCCCGATATTCATGTTCTTTAGCTTTGGTAGATTTCCCAGTTTTCTTAAAAATATATATTTTCTCCCTCTATTTTCTGGGAGTCCCATTACATATCCAATATCTTCCCAATCTCTCAGATTTATTCAATATTCTTCTTATTTTTTTCTCTGATCTTTCCTATTTTTTTCTTTTTGTTATATTTTCTGGGCTATTGGCTTTACCTTTTTTTTTTTTAACAGTACTTTTACATATTTTAAAGTAATTTTGGCCATATAGTTTTAATTTTTAAGGGCTCCTTTGTGTTCTCTGGTTGTTTGTATTTTATAGCACCATTTTATTTTATAACGGATGCAATATCTTTTGGATTCTTCCTCAAGATATTAGGGTTTTTTTTAAAAAAAATTATCTTCTATTTCCTGAATTATCTCTAATCCCTTAGGGGTCAGTTTTTTCCTTTATTATTGTTGAGTTCTTCTCTTTTATATTGTACATTCTTACATATCTGATGTCTTGGCTGACAATTTGCATTAAAATAAAGTCTATAGAGTTGTTTCGGTAGTCTATGAATATGAGGAGGGCTTATTAAATTGTAGAATTTGTTTCAAAGTTGTTCATCAAGAAGCTGACTTTAAAGCTGGAAGGCTCCTAAATGCCAGAATGTGGAGGTCCATTTTTCTGGAGTGTGGTTGTTTTCAAATATGTCCACAAATTTTGGGGCATGCTCCCCTTTAAGAGGTGGAACTTCATTCCAATCTCTTTGAGTGAGGATTGGGCTTAGTGACTTGATTCTGATGAGTAGAATATGGCAAAGGTGACTGTGAATTATTTCCAATTTTTGGTCCTAAAAGGCATTTCAGTTACTTCTTCTTTTTTTTTTTTTTTGAGACAGAGTCTCACTCTGTTGCCCAGGCTAGAGTGCCATGGCATTAGCCTAGTTCACAGCAACCTCAAACTCCTGGGCTCAAGCGATCCTTCTGCCTCAGCCTCCCAAGTAGCTGGGACTACAGGCATGTGCCACCATGCCCGGCTAATTTTTTCTATATATTTTAGTTGGCCAATTAATTTCTTTCTATTTTTTAGTAGAGATGGGGTCTCGCTCTTGCTTAGGCTGGTCTCAAACTCTTAAAATTGAGCGATCCTCCCGCCTCAGCCTCCCACAGTGCTGAGATTACAGGCATAAGCCACCGCGCTGGGCCCAGTTACTTCTTTGTTCTCTCTCTCGGGGGAAGCCAGCTGCCATGCCATGAGGATGCTCAAACAGCCCTGTGGAGAGGTCCACATGGTGAAGCACGGAGACCTCAAGCCAACAGCTCTTTGAGGCTGCTATCTTGGAAACTGATCCTCCAGCCCCAGTCAAGCCCTCAGGTAACTGCACCCCTGGGTAACACCTTGACTATGAGAGACCCTGAGCCAGAACCACTCAGCCAAACTACTCTTGACTTCCCCATCTTCAGGAACTGTAAGATAATAAATATTTGTTGCCATAAGTGACTGCATTTGGGGGTAATTTGTTATGCAGCAGTAGATAACTAACACATGGGATATCAACTTTTCTCAACAGTGACTCTTCAGTGTTTTACCTGGGTATATGTACATGGCTGCTAAGAGTTTTGGTTCAAGAATGGGTTCAGATTTTCCATAGATAATCAACTCAACCCACCCTGCTTTCAGCCCTATATCTCATTTCCATTTATATCTGAAATTTCTGAGTCCCAGCTCCAGGGTTCTGGAGGGCAGAGATTCCCGAGCTCTGTCCAGGTCTGCTCTTAGGTGTGGCTTCCTTTACATTCCCTCACCTGTGGTCACATGTCCACTCACTTTCTAGCTTCCAGAAATTTATTTATATCTCTTGTCTGCTGATGGCTCTCCTCTTCTTGTTGTCTTTATCAACATGGATTTATAGCTTTTATGGGTCTTTTACTTTCATTTTAATAGGATCTCAGGTGAGAGAGGAAATAATGGACTGTGATTAATCTATGACTGTTGATCGCACCTTTCTAGAATAGCCAAAGGTCTATAATTGGAAGCAGATCATGAAGATACATGCAAAAGTCAAGATGCTAAAGCTTCTGGCCAATTTTCACATCACGAAGAACTGAGAAGCGAACCATGAATTACATGTGCCTTCACTTCTACCCCCGCATTTACTGGTCACATTGAGAAGGCTGCTCCTGATTATCTCAGATGTGGAAGCTGTGCATCAACTTAGCGGAGCATATTTTGCTTCTGCTAAGCCTTTCATTTCATACCTGCAAGTCAAGCGCGTCAGCTGTTTCCGTGTGGCCAAGATCCTGATGAAGGCTGGGAGCCTTAATGAACAAATAATTAGTTTTAAGAACATAAGTTGACACAAAATCACAACTAATTCTTTTTTAATTGCCTTTGCTTTCATGTGTTCACGTGTCTCATGGAATCGTGGTTATCTGTGTCTGCAACTCCGGCACTTGTGGGAACCGGAGGCCCCAGTCTTACATAAGGATGTCGCAGGGCAAAGACCCTGGGCTTTGGTTAGTCCATTTGCTGATCCTAGGACCGCCCCTAGAATTCCAGGGGTAGGAGATAAGACCCATGGGCTCTTGAGATAGTTATAAAGATTCTTATTCTATAGTTATGGATTCTTCTGGGCTAGAGCTTCAGAAAACCTAGGACATAAAAGATCCAGAGGTTTTAAGGAACAAAGTTGGGGAGTGGAGGAGGAAGGAATGAGCAGAATGAAGGAGAACTAGAAAGATCTTTTGTTATTTCTCATTTGGAAGAAAATTCTGTCTCTCAGTCTTCAGACTTGGCCACTGAGCTATACGACGCAAAGCACGTTTTCTTTGCTCTTAAGTTTAGATGTGAGGGTTATATTCTCACAGGGGGTGCAGAAAGTGGACAAGTGGTCTGACAAATAAAGTAGTTCTACAGTTTGACGGCTGTGTAAAGGGAGTGGGTAGGGTCCTGAGACAGGGAGTAATGAAGGAGACCTTTTCGTGGGGGTGTGGCTGCGAGTCTGAAAAGTGTACGTCCAAAGGTCAGGAATTAGTTCCCAAGGATGGATAGAGGGGGAGGAATTTCACTTTCTATTCTTCTAAATTGCTGTAGTTTTTTCTTTCAAGAATGTTACTTTTGTAATCTTTTTACATCTTTAATAATTTAACTAAGTAATATTCCGAAGCCTGCTGTCTCTTATGCACCCCACTCTCTTAGGCTCACTCATTCAGTCTATAGACATTTCTAACGCACCAGCTCTGTGTCTGCCCCTGGTCCAGACCTCCAATGAAGGAGACAGAAAGAACCAGTTCCTTGAGGCCTTGAGGATCTCATAGATCGGTGAAAGGCCAGCAAGTGACTGACAAAAAGTAGCTGCTCAGTAAGTATTAGTTGAATGAATAAATGCATCATCTTTACATACAGTGCAAGTATTTAACCTGCTTGCCCCAGGTCTCACGGTATTGTAGCCATCTTCCATGTCGGGGCATGCTCAAGTTTCTACTGGCAGCTAGAGGATGGGGATTTTGTCTGTTTTAATCAACTGGGGGTTTTAGAAACGGGGAAACATTCCCAAATTAGTAAGCCGTGTCCTTGTCACATAGATTTCACTTTTTTTGTGTGTGTGCACTGCCAGTTCATGCCGTTGGCCCTTTTCCCTCAGCATCTAGAATGGTGCCTGGCACAGGGTAGGCACTCGATGAGTGCTTGCTGCATACGTGCATGCTTTTAAACATCTCTAGAGTCGGTCTTCGTATTGTTAAACTCTATAACCAAAGCACAAGCGTGTTGTCATGCAGTCCTCCTGTGACTTTGGACATGCCACTTGAAATTCCTGAGTCTTTAATTTCTTCAGCTCTACGATGGAGATAACAACATATATCCCATGGAGCTGACATGGGGATTAAGGCGAATGAAGCCTTTAAGTACTCTGTGTTTGGTACCTTGAGGGGCAGGTAAGTGATAATGATGGGCACTTAGGCTGTCTTCAGTGTTTCACCTTCTAGTAAATATTTTGTATGCATTTTTCTAATTATTTTCTCAATAAATTTGGAAGGATGGAGCTGCTGAGTCACAGAGCGTGTGCAATGGAAATTTTGATACCAGCAACAGGTCACATTTTGGAAAGATGCAACAATTTACAATCCCGCCAACGCTGGCATTATCCTCTTCTCCAGTCTGGTGGGTTCAAATGACTGCACACTGTCGTGTTATGTTGCCTCCCTTTGATCTCGAGGGAGGTTCAGCATCTCTTCATCTGTGCAATCCGTGTGAGAGACAGGCCCCCACGGCCCAGCACGGAGGAGCTTAGGCAGAGAAGCCCAGAGTAATTAAAAAGGAATCAGGCTTCACTTGTGTGTCTCAAAGAACATTAAAGGGGCTCTAATTCAGAACTTAAAATGACTCTTCTCAAAAGCTACTTCCGTTACTCCCCAGTTGTCTCACCCCTGCAGACAGAAGTGGCTTTGGAGAGCTGGGTTTGGGGGACATTCACAAATTAACAAACCGTGTCCCTGTCACACACATTTCACTTTTTTGTGTGAATTGTCAGTTCATGCCTTTGGCTTTTTTTCCTGTTGTGACATTTGTATTTTCCTTTTTTGATTTGCATAAATCTATTTACACATCTGCTGAGAGCAGACCAAGTAGGGGCCCCCCTTGCAGCAGATGGTGGCCAAGCCCCACGTCCTTGGCTTGCACCCTCCACTGTGGCATTCCAGAAATTCTTGGGGCCCTGGAGAGTCCCTGAAACCTGCCTCTCCCCTCTCCTCCAGCCTCGGATCTTAGGGGTATCTGTGTATGGGTAGCAGTGGGTTACCATGGAGACCTAGGCTACATTAAATCATGTTAGCAGGTTGTGGCCAGCATCCTTTTATTTTTATTTTTTAAATGAAACAGACTAGACCAGAATAGCAAATATCAAAATGTATCCCAAGTAGTAAGAGAATTTTTTAAAAAAATAAAACATGATATATACACATATGTTGGGCCATGCTGTAAATGCATTTCTTATACTGGTTCAATAGGAGTCGTTGAAATTCAGTGAATTAGGGTTTCTGGTCCTGGGCTAAGCTTTGGGGCTTTGACCTTTTCAATCACGCCTGCTGAGTTGACCTACTGTCAGCCTTCTCTTTTTAGTCTCAAAGGCCACGCAGTAAATCTACCTCTCTGCTCGCCCAGGCCAGCCACACCAGTGACTTGTTGGAGCAGCCACGGCAGTTGCCGCTCTGCCTGCAGCCGTGCACGGCCCCCCCAGGCTGCCAGCTGGCCGGCCGCCCCCTGCTTCGCATCGCTTCTCACTCCAGGGCCCCGTTGCCTTGAGTTGGGAGATTCCACCGGGCTCTGTTGGGAAACCTTCCCACCCACTTCTCAGATGGACCCATCATGTTCTCGTGTGGATCACAAGCCATTTTTGTTTCTTACTGACCACTTTCCCTCCATCCATTCCAAGAGGAACCTTCACCCCTCTTGGACGCCCTCCCATCTGTCTGACTGCAGGCGTCACTCTTGGTTTCGGGGCTCCTAGTTTTCTATTTCTTTGGTCATTTCAATGCAGTTTTGGGAAGGTGAAGGTACATCCTTGAGTTTCAAGTTCACAGACTTGAAAGTGGAAAATAGATTTTAAAAAATTGAAGTACATCTCATGTAATCTAAAATTCACCATTTAAAAGGGAGCAATTTGGTGGCACGTAGTGTATCTGCAATGTTGTGCGACCACCACTTCTATCCTTTCATGCCCTCAAAGGAAACCCTGGGCCTGCTAAGCAATCACTCCCACTCTTCCCGGCCACCTGCCCTGGCGATCACTAATCTGTGCTCTGTCTCCATAGATTTACTTGTTATGAATATTTTATATAAATGGAGTCATGCAACATGTGACCTTCTGTGTCTGGCTTCTTTCATTTTACTGTAATGTTTTTGAGGTTCATCTACGTTGTATCATTCATTCATTTTTTTATGGATTAATAGTACTTTATTCCTTTTTATGACTTAATACAGTGCTTCATTCCTTTTTATTTTTATTTTATTTTATTTTTTTGACGTAAGCATGTTACTTTTTGTTCATTCAAGCATTTTTATTTTTTTGCAACAGAGTCTCACTCTGTCATCTGGGCTAGAGTGCCGTGGCGTCAGCCTAGCTCACAGCAGCCTCAGACTCCTGGGCTCAAGCAATCCTCCTGCCTCAGCCTCCCGAGTAGCTGGGACTACAGGCACACGCCACCATGCCTGGCTAATTTTTTCTATATATATTTTTAGTTGGCCAATTAATTT
>CAUYRT010055881.1:0-13552 GCA_963574885.1 Lepilemur ruficaudatus
GTGGGACATGCTTGAAAAGTAGTTGGGGAGCAGAATTAGGGGTCTCAATAGGGGAAAGGAATTCCTCAAAAACCGATTTATGTGATAAACTGTACACCTCGGTAAATTCACTGAAAATCATTTAATTGTACACTTAAAGTGCAGTAAAGGCATGATATGTAAAGTATACTTCAATAAAGAAAAAAATGAAAAAAATATTGGTTTTTATAATAAGGTATGATGTATAATAATTATACTGCCTTTCCTTTTTGTAGCTCTAAGTAGCATTATCATAGTTTAGGGTAAAGTCAGTGTGTCATTTGTTGTTATTGTAGTTTTTGTTCTCCCATATCTGTTTATCTCTTCATTACCACAGCTAACTCCTTGGTCAAAGCTTTTATCACCTTGAATCTGAGATATTGTAATTGTTTCTTACCTAATTTTCCTTATTCTTAAGCAAGTCCCATTGTGTTAATTCCTCTACTTTCCTCATCCTAACAAGTATCTATCTCCCCTTTCCCAAGATTTTCCTTTGAAAACTCTCCCAGCAACTACCACCAAAGTATTCAGACACGAAGTCTGAATAAGTTTGATTTCCTGTCAATGAATCTACCCATTGTACTTCATACCTCTGTCACTAATAATGAGCTTAAGAATGAATACATAACATAGTACAAGATGAGGGGTCAGGAAATGTTTGTTAGGGCTTCTGGGAAAAATAGTTTTCCTTCCCTTGGAAGGGGGTAAAAGAAAATGATTTTCTCTCTTTTGTACATGACAGTGAGAGTGGGTGAGGTCCAAAACCATTGCAGCCATTTTTATCAGGGGAATTAATTTTAGGATGAAAGTGACACAAGAAAGTAGAGCTAAGAGATGGAGCTTTGAATGGTATAGCAAACTTCCAATGATGCCACCATTAAAGCCAGCTCTACCCCTGACCATTGCAACTGCATGAGCCGATAAATTTCCTTTTTGGCTTAAAGCAGTATTGACTTGTCAGCCTCCCTTCCTAGTCAAAAGAATTTTATCAGATAGAAGATACTTTTGATCAGTAACATCATACCTAAAATTTTCCAGGGCTGCTTTGAGTTATATTTCTACTGAGAGAGTTAACACCCCACTATTGCTAATTTGAATTTGGACTACTTTCTGGTTATTTGTGTTTCTCTTCAATTTTTAACGAAAGTATTAATTTTCAGTGGTTTGAATGTGTCCTGTCCAAAATTCAGGTGTTGCTAATGTGGTAGTATTTAGAGATGGTTCCTTTAAGAGATGATTAGGCTACAAGGACTCATAAATGTGATGAAGGCGCTTATAAAAGAGGCTTCATACAGAGTTGTCTCTTGCCCTTCTGCCTTCTGCCATGTGAAGATGCAATCTTCTTCCACTCTGGAGGATGCTCTTGGACTTCCTAGCGTGAGAAATAACGTTTTATTCTTTATAAATACCCAGTCTCAGGTATTCTGTTATAGCAACACAAATGGACTAGTGCACCTAGTTTTTATCAATGTTGCCTCATATAAAAATTCTACATGAGTAGACAGAAAGTAGTTTATTTTAACAAAAAAACTAATCTATGTTGAAATGTTAGTTAACTCAACCCTGATATTTACTTGACATACTTGGTATATTTCCTTTTGTTGACAATGAGATTTTAAAAATCTTTTCTGCTAATCAATCAGACAGGTGTATTTTTCCAGACCATATTGTTTTCTGTTTTGATGTGTTTTCTATGAAATTCATATCACAATATAACTAAATTCCTGCCTCTTTCTTTATGCTCTGGCTGCCATAGAGAAAGTCAGATTTATAAAGCAATAGAGGATTTGCCAAAATGACTTCATACATTCATTTGGAGTGTTATTACTGTTCTCTTAAGAGGATAGGGCTGTAAGATTTAGATTTAACAAACAAAAATATAAGACTCCCAGTTAAATTTGAATTTCAGGCAAACAACAAATAATGTTGTATTACAAGTATTATTAATAATAGAGAGTATCCTGTATTTTATCTAATGACCTAATTGAGCACTGATATTCTATTAAATGTTCTCATAATTATTTTAGTTTATTGCACATTAAAAAACATCATTAATAGTATTTCCATTTTGTAACTAGAGGAACATAGGAAATAAAGTTATTAATGAAAATAAAAACTCTGGAAATTACAAAATATATTTTATTCTGACATGTTGAAACTTCAACACCTTAGCAAAATACATAGAATATAACATATGGAAATGAAAATATTTGCTCAAATAATGAACCCCTTCTGTAAAGAAGCCTCATTAATTTATGTTGTTCAAAATTCATTTAATTCAAGTAACTGTCATAAGAAAATCTACACTTCGTGGCAGAGATGGCTAGGTGAACACCAAAATCTGTTCTCCTCTTCAACGGTATTCAGTTTCACGTAGGAGGTGGTAACCGAGACAGGAACAACATTTTCTATGCCCCTCACAGGTGTGACCATGTGATTAATTTCAACCAATGGAAGCAGTGGAGGGATATGTGTCGCTTCTTGGCCAAGACTCATAAAAGGCATGTGTACATCCCCCATTTTCTCTTTCCCCCTCCAACTGATGAATGCAGAGTACAACAAGGCCTTAGGAGGCATGATGGGCACCCTGTCCCAGAGGACAGAGTGCCCTTTACCAAGAATGTCAATTGCCCACATTTAAAAATGTATTTTTGTATGAATGCAGCAACTTTTTTTGAAGCCAATTAGGTTGCAAATTTTTGAAGAATTTGTAACTATATTAGTAAGTAATAAAATTTTGTGGTGATATTAATGTAGGTAAATTATAATAATTGAGAAAAAGTTAGTTGTATAAATTGGTAACATTTTGGGAAATAACAACTACCATGCAAATTGTGCTTTATCTAAAGGGGATGATAGATTTCTCAGCTTTAGAAACATTGCATCTTCTCCAATGGAAGCATTGTTTTTCTTATAAGGATAACACAGCAAAATTGATAAGAGGAAAAACAAAAACAAGAACAAAGGCTTAATTTGTTAGTCAAAGTTACTAGCGTAATTCACAAGACCCAAACTAGATAGATTGCTATGACACCTAAATATCTTTTAGGAGGCACAGGTGCTGATGAGGTAAAGTCAAAAGTGGAAATGAAACTGCCTACATCTAATGGGGGTTTGTTTTCATTCAACAGCAAAAGAGGTTTTGCACTTTGAGGAATCTCCAAATTCTTTTCCACAAAGGTTGCACCAATTTGCAGTCCCACCAACAGTGTAAGAGAGTCCCTATCTCTCCACATCCTCGCCAGCATTTGTTGTTTTGGGATTTTTTGATAGAGGTTTGTAGTTTTCCCCCAATAAAAATAAATAAATAAATAAATAAATAAATAAATAAATAAATAAATAAATAAATAAAGAGCTTTTGCATTAAACCATGAGGTTTTGTGTGTTTTGATTAGAAGGCCACTAAAAGCAAAACTTCTCATGATTATTTAAAGATCTTTTTGTGACTTAATGTCCTTACCGTGTTGTGGAACACTTTTTTAGTGTCTTTATGGCAAATGCAATAATGTAAAAATAGGATTACTATTAATAGTTAAGTTTATTAAGGTTTCTACAGGCCAAATTGTCACACAAAGTGAAAGAAGCTTTTGTTTGATCTTATAGTTTGTTTATATGTGGGGATAGTAACTTGAAGCTACAGGATCAAACATATTTATTTTGATTAAAAATGGACAAATGAAGAGACCCGAAGAACTTAAAATGGAAAAATAAAAATCTCTTCTTTCTGAACTCTCATTTCTATTTCCCAGGTCCTTTGTATTTTTCCAGAAAAATGTCTATACCTACCTACACAAAGGCATATACATTTTCTTTTTCCTTTCCCTTTTTATCTTTTTCTTCTTCCTTTAAATATATTATGTATTAAACTTGCTTTCTATTTTATTTCATGTAAGAACATATTTTGGGACATTATGTAACAGTGCATATCATTCTTTTTAATGGATTATTTAAGTATTATTTACTTAAGCATATTCAAGTTATTTCTAGCTTGTTTTCATATAAACATAATAGCAATGGATATATGCCCATTTACAAGTGTATTTTACACTTATACTACTCTTTTTTGTGTAGATTACTGAACTGAAATTGTCAAAGAGTATGTTTATTTAAATGTTTTAAATATTAACAAATTCCTCTCAAAATCTTGCAAAAATTTATACTCCTAGCAAAGCAATATGCAAGTTCCTTTTCTCCACATGCTAATCTATGTGCGTTTTGAAAGAAAAAGACTTCAGAGATTTGTGTGCATGATGAAGATGCTTTATGTATATATATATGTACCATGCATATATATTTGCATATATACATTTTCTGTGTATACTTTCGTGTATATATGTGTGTGTTTTTGTATATTCTGTTTTTCTTTGCTTTTCATAGAATTGATTTGAATCTATTATTATATTGGATTCTAATTGGAGCACTCAGTGACAAGCTCTTGGTCAGCAATTTCCTTTTTGAGTAATAATTGTTCTCTAGCTCTTTCGTGAAATGAATGAGATGCAGGTCAAGTCAACTATGAAAGGAGAAAATGTTGAAATTAATTCAAATCATTTAGAATAGGTTTAAATAATCCTAGATTTCTTTAACTATTTAGTTTAAAGAATACTGCAAATCTTACTTTATCAATGAGTCCTTTCCCAACTACGTAAATCTGAAATGTAGCTGCAGCCTTCAAGAAACCACTGACACAGCAATACTCTCTGCTGGTATCAAGCAAGATGCTGCAGCTGCAAAATAACTGATTTGCTTCTTCAACAGCAAGGGAGCCCATTCCTTGTACAAAAATTTATGAATTTTATATACAGGTAAAAGATACTTTAACTATTAACAGAATCAGTGATTCAGTCAGTTAATCAAATCAAATATTGTTAGTGCTTTGTTTCTAATAGAATGTAATTATTCTCTCTTAGAAATATGGTGCACCCAGTTTGGAAACTAATTTTATCTCTTTTTGATTTTGAATATGTTATTCAAGTTTTCTAAGATAATACCTTCATCTGTAATATTTTCAGTATTTAATAAAAAATACATTTAAGGCCTGATTCATAGGCACTTAGTAATTCTGTTTTTCTTTTCTTTTCCATATTTCATCAGTATAAATATCCTGAGAAGCTAGTCATTAGCCAGAGATTTCTGACTTGAAAAATTATCCATTAATACAACACTCATGGCTCTTCTGAAATTGTTCCTCTGTAGGTTAATCCACAGAATGCCTATGTATCTAATCTTCCCACTGCGTAACCTTGTGCTCTCTCAACACCTTAATTAATCCTGCCTTTATATATTCTATATATGTGAGAGATAATTCAGTTATATTATGTTTTATAATACTAACAATTTAAAGGTTTTCATAAAATGTTTAGTACACCCTGCAGTATTTGTTTTACCTTGCTTTTATTTCCTTAGAACCTTGCTATTTCAAACATTGCCACTTTTTTCTTGTATCTTTAATACCAGAACAGTTACTTCTCTTCAACCAAAGCATAATTCTTATCTAGGTCCCTGCCCTTCTCAATCCATACACCCTCCTAGAGGTGAACCACAGATCTATATATGCCCTACATTTTATCTCCACTTGTATTTGCCAAAGGCATTTCAAACTCACCTGTACATTATTTAAAACATCATCTCCTTCTTCCCAAAATGTTTTCCTTCCCCTTCAGTGGACATTTCGGTAAATGACACCATATTTCAATAATTTTATAGATTGAAAGTTAGGAATCATCTAGGGATACCATTCCTTGAACTTTTACATCGAAAAATTTATTTAACATTGCCCTAAGTATCTGATATCTAATCCATCCTCTCCATCTTTACTTAGAACACTTTTATTTAAGTCCTTTTTAATTTTTACCTGGGATTTAACAAAGACGGCTCTACCAGAATGCATAGTCCTTCACTTCTTTGATGTATTTTGTCATTCCATGCCCACCATGTTTGCACATGCTAATTACTAGGATGTAAAGACAACCTGACTTTAATACTGCCATCCCTTTGGATTACCAAAATTGGGTAATTCATCTTTATTCATTGCTCCACAAATATGAATAGGCTTTGTTCCTAGGAAAGTACAGAGACAACTTACCCAGGTAAAAAAGGACCATATTTTCTGTAAAATATGTGCTAGATTGCCAGTGTCATGGTCATCCTTTCTTAGCCACCTATGAGTTATGCATCATTCAAAGCTCAGTTCAGATATAATCACTTCTAGGAACCTTCCATGATTCTGAGAGTTTGAAATAGAGCCATCCTTGATGTGGTTTAGGGCAACATCAGTCACATAGCACATGATGGTTAATGTGTCTTTCACCTTTGCTAGATTGCTAACTACTGAAGAGCAAAAGTTGGGTGTTTTATTTGGTATCCCCAGCCTTGAATAATATTTTACTTGGCGTATAGTAGATAATTGATATATGGATATGTAGACAAGCAGATAAATATATCTATACATTTCTATATCTATATTGCGTATAACATAGATCTATTTTATATGTTAATATATATCCTAGTCTATGATCTATTTTATATGTTAACATATATCCCATTCTATGATGGCAGGGAATTGTGCCTCATTCATCTTTTTTAATTCTATTTTATTTGGCATAATCCATTGTAGTTAATAAGTACTCAATAAATAATGAACCCAAAAGAACTAAATTAACAAGAAACATGATTTGAATTACAATATATTTGTAAGAAAAACTTTAATACAGTGATTTACATGTTTCTTTTCTATATTCATTCTTTGCTTTATATTAATATTTGTGTGTAAACTGCTCTATTGGCTCCTAAGCTTACAAATTTTTTTTTCATCCATATTCAGGGGAATGTATTTGACTCATAAATCTGTAATGAACAAGGGTGTCTGCCCAGGTTTAAGGTAATTTTAATATGACCAACCAACTAATGCTTTTTTGGAAAAAGTAGAATTTTGCCATAACTTAATATTTCCATAATAATCCTAGCACTTGTGCATTTAGACAAGTATTTTTACTTTCATGTATTCCAAAATAAATTACAATATGATTATAAAATTTAGGATCCATTAACAATTCAACAGTCTGATTCCATATTTCTACTCTTTCTGTGTTGTATGAAAGTCTGTATTTTCAATACAACTTTGAATTTTAAATAAGAAGTTACTGTGAGATGAAGTAAATTATTAGGAAGACATTATTTAAACTCCAATCTTTGCAGTATCTTCCTTTGCTGACTGTGTAGACTTCACCACTTATTCCTAGGGTTCCCTTGACACTGAGGTTGAATAATGGTTAGTTGTATTTGGTGCTGCTTTCCTTAATAAACCACACACTCCTTGGGTTCAGGAATGGTAGTCTATTGCTCTCAGAATTCTACATGATAAAGGAAAGGAGAAGAGAATGTCAGAAGAAAGGAAAAGAGGCAAGTAGCAATAAAATTATCTCTGGATATTTTGCAGCCACTGAATAAATTCTGATCTCAGATCCTGTTTCTCCCCTTACTGACTTCTGATTGCCCCTGTATCTAACGGATGACATTCTATCAAGACTCATTTGTGTTCCAATATTTTTTGTTTCTTTTCTCTCATCATACCTCCCATTTCCTGCAAGTAATGCTGTAAACTAGCTGTTTGGAAAGAAGCATTTGATTTAATTAATTCATATTAATAATTGGGTGACCACCACTTTTATATGGTATCCCACTAAGATTTGACATTTGAAAAAAGAACATACTGACACAAAACAATGAAACTAATGGTACAAATTAGCTGTACAAATTTGGAATATAAGGGCATTGATTATAAATACCTCTCACTGTCTTCTGTGTTGAACATTATTTGCAGAAGGGAGAAAGAGTTAGTATGCTTGCTAATTTTAGAAGCAAATATGATGTGGGGAGACTGGAGTTTGAGTGCTTAAGGGATGTTTTGACATAAATTTTGAATAATTTTCCCTGGTCATTTGTGTCCAAACTGTGATGTTAGAAAGCTGGCAGAGAGTTTGCTACACAAGATAAATTCAGTCTTTGGCAGCTTTTGTGGTATTCCTAGCTACTGATCTGTTGCTTCATGTATAAAAGGGTGGGAAACTAGAAGATAACACAATTATGTGCTCCTCCCCCACTCCTTAAATAACATAGAGTTTCCGGTTGGGTTTTGTTCTTGCTTTTGTTTTTTAAATAGTGTAAAACTTTTGCATTTCTCCGAGTCAATGAAAATACAGGCCTCAATGCACTGCTGAAAGGTTGTCCTCTTTTACCCACTTAGAATTTTCTGAACCTAATCATCAAAGACCATTTTGCTAGGCTCATGGTCATTGGTCCATAAATGAATGACAGTCTCCAGGCCAAGGGCCGCCAAGCCCAGATTCTGAGTGTGTTTACTAGTGTGTGTTCTTTTCAATTTTCAAAGTCATAACGGATCAGGTACAGTGGCTTCTGCTTCCACATTTGAGCTGCTTGACTAAACAGGAGGTAATCCCTCACCTTAGGCTGCATAATGCATTCCAGCTTGTTGCTCTGAGTATTTTTGACAGCTTTAACATTTGTTACCGGTGGTTGATCTTGGACTTTTTGATCCATGAATCTGAGTGGTGTGGCTTGTCCTCATGCTCATCATTTCCTGATCAGCAAAATAGTCTGGGGCCTTGCTCAGGATTGTGCTAAAATGAAAATCCTCCCCAAATAAATATTTCAATAATTCTGAATAGCTGTGTTACAAAATGCAAATGTTCTTTCTGGATATAGTGGCACAAGGCAATTATTCTTCAATCACATAACTATCTTGTTCTCCCTTTACAAAGTGAATGTTATGTAGATGTTTATGCATAAAACTTTTATATTTTTTAAACAAAGGCTGGTTCATGTCACTTTCTTTAGTCCACCTGTCCAGGTACTACTGACTTCCATTTGTTCTTAGTTTTCAGTGTTGCTACGTGACTTAAACAGATAATTTGTGTTTTGAATAGTAGTTATTGAAAACATAAGTGAATACATAAAAATAAACTAGTAATAGTGTTGGCATAGTAAAATGAAAAATGTTGTTTTCTCATCTAAGTTTTCTGTAATATGTTATATTTTACTTGTAAAGAAGTAGATATTTTAATGTAGTAAAGTAAATAAATATACTTAAGTAAGCAATAGTTATAAATACCACATTAAAGTTTCTATTTTTTCCTTCATAGCAGTAATTTTAGAAATCTATTTCAAGAAATCTTCTGTTCAAAACTCAATCTATTCAAAACTCAAAATCTATAAAGTTGGAAAATGCTATTTTTATGGAGAAGGAGAATAAGATATCCAACATATGAAATGACCTAAATCAGTGTTATTCAAATGTTTTGATTCCTGCCTATAATAAGAAATACATATGACCCCTCATATATACATACCCAAATATACAAATAAAACAAGTGTTTCTCAAAACAGTAGTCATAGTGATGCTACTAAATATAATGCATGCTAACATTTTCTTTTTCCCCTCTGTTTTAATTTTTTGCACATTGTCTGGGACAGGCACGCTTGTATTAATAGCCCCGACTTGGGTGGTGCAAATGTGATATATGCAAACTAAACATCTGTACCCCCATAAAATTTTGAAATAATAAAAACATGATCACCCATCTAATAAGTGAGTGTCAGCGACAGACAATTAACATGATAAGATTATGATATAATGAAGAAGAGTGGGATAATTTGGGTTCAAATTCTAGAACTTTGTTCAGATTCAAATCCTAGAACTTGACAAAATGTTTAGTCTCCCTTTATATCTGGGTCTCATCTATAGGATGGGGATACTATCAACCCAGTTGGGTTGCTGTGAAGCATGCAAATATTGGGAAGGCACATAATAGAAAATGAATTCCATTTGTCTACACTTCCACAGTATGACAAAGTGCTCCTGATCCCAACACAGATCTTTCTATTTTTTTGATACAACCATTTGCTAAAATAACACTGTTCTCAACTTGGTATGTACATAGCACTCATATTTTTTTTTTCTGTTTTATAGAGGTATAAGTGACAAGTCAAACTTACATATTTTTTTAAAAAAGAATTTAAGTTGTGACCCATGAAAGTGATTTTTTTCACCAGCAAATGAGTTGAGATGTGCAGCTAACAAAACAGTGATCTAAAATATTTAAATAAAATATTTTGATGATATTCTAGAAGGGAATGCAATACAATATTATTTTTATATGTGAGTATTTCCATTTGGAATATTTAAGTTTTTTCCTTATTCTGTTCTGAATTTTTTAAAATATTGGTGATGAAAATATTGTAATATCACAAATGTGACTCATTTCTCACTTGCCATATTTTTCATCACGTGTAACTATGTTTCACATTTCAAAGTGTTTCTTTCCAACTTCCTTTCAGTTTGGGTAGGGTAGAGCCCAGGTCTTAAAACACATAGTCATTTTCTTTTTCTGGACACAGTAAGTTGAAGATAAATAACTGTTACATGTATGAATGAGTTAATACGGGTTTCAATGACATTACAAAACATGAATGTTTTTATGAAGTAAATCATAGTTTTTATGCATATTTTATTCACTTTATTACAGATGAACGTAAGTTCTACTAAAATGGGATTTAATGTAGTCAAATAAAATTATATTTTCACATTCAAAACAAACTCTTGCCCAAAGGATGTGTTCAGTGTTAGGGCAGAGAATGTTTTCCAGATAATGTTGTATGAAATGTCACACTGTTGCAGAAAGAACATAGGTGTGGTAGCCAAAACAGTCTGTGGTATGAATCCCGGCTACACAATTGCCTAAGTGCGACACTGGAGTTTCTTTGATCTCAATAAGCCTCGGCTTCCTCCATTGTAAAATGAGAATTACAATATTTGCCTCATAAACTTTCTAAATTAATGGAATTAATTTCTGCAAAATACCTAGGCTCATGCCAGCATATATGTTAAGTGTTTTTTTTTCCTCTTCTCCAGCTACTGAATATTTTATAAGTTTAAATAAAAGAGTTGTTATTTACAGTCAGCCCTCCATATCCAATGTGAAACCTATAACCACCGAGGGTCTACTTTTTGTTCCAATGTTGTTAGCAGATGTGGAGCCTACAAATAGCGAAGGCCCACTGTGCTACAATTTTGTATAAGGGACTTGAGCATTTGCAGATTTTGTTATCTGCTGGGATTTTGGAACCTTTTTCATGTGGATACTGAGGGCCAACTGCAATTTAAAAAATATAAAACCATAATATTTTTAAAATGTAGGTTTTTATATAAACAATAGTGACTCAAGTGCACTAATGCACAAGGTAAAATTTTGTAAATGAATATATGAAGTGGAAAAATGAAGTGGGAAAAACCCATAGCCTACTACAAAAAATGTGAAAAACTTTTAGTTACATGATGTGAGGAAAAAATATCTTAGAACCAAAAGCAATAAGATGAATGTAAATAATCATCCAGTATTTTACCAATAATACATGCTTGCTTATATATATTTCAGAAGTTTTGGTCAACACAAATACAAAGTGTCTTTGGGCTCAGCTCTACATTTCTTAAGATCTTCACTTAAGAAGCAAGGTTGTTTATTGTTCTTTGTTTTCAGAGTGTGCTAAGTAACTGAAGTCAGTTCACCATGGTATATGAAAAATGTTTTAAATAAATTTTGTGGATAAATACTAAAGATGTAAAATTTAATAAAAGAAGAAATTGAGGTTAATCTTATACAAATCTCTTTGCACATCCAAAATAGGAATGGTGAATTACTCCTCGTGTTAACTGAAAAGAGATAAGGATATTGATTAAACTAGAAAAAAGAAAAAGAAAAAAAAGCGCTGTTTAATTTTTAAAGCAGCATTTTAAAGCAGAACTGACCAAAATAATTTTTAGACTCTGATATAACAAAATATTTGATTGAATTTTCTATAATCTCATAAATTAATAAAATAGCATAATATCCCAGAGGTTTTGATTTACATTTGAATAGGATCTCTTTAAGAAAACAAAACATAAACAGAGATAAATAAATCGAATAAAACAAAAACATAAACAAAAAGTTAAAAAAGGGAAAAAGAACTTAATATTGATAATTTAATTGAGGGCTAATTTCCTTACTATATTTACCTTATATGTTAATTTTACAAATTAATTTTCTTAATATAGAAAAATTATTTCCTAGATAATATGAAATTTTACAACAACCTCATGAGAGGCAACACTGCCCAGTAGGTAAACACACAAACACTGGCTTGAATTCAAATCCTGACTCTATCTATTAATATTTCTATAATCCTATATACAATTTTGCTTAAACTCTCTTTGCTTCTTTGTTTTTTTTTTCATTTTTTAAATGGAAATTAAAATAATGCCTGTTTCTGTCATGGAGCTTAAATTGGTTAATACTGGCAAATTACTTAAAACAGTGCTTGGCATATAATAAGTGTCTGATACATTTTATCTTTTATAATTATTGTAGAACAAAGTAGTCAAAGGACATGAGCAGAGAATGCTGACAGAAAGGAAAAATATGGGCAAGTGTATAAATTATAGCCAGCCATGCTTATAACAAAATAAGTGAAACACTGAGATATCCTTGTTAACGTATTTGATTGAAAGAATCCTTTGTTGGTATAGGTGTGGGAAAAAAGAGACTCTCACTCTTGATGAGAGTGTAAATTGGTATAACTTTTTTGAGGGCAATTTGGAAACCATCAAAGTAAAGCTACACATATCTTTTGACCTAGAAATCCCACTTCAGAGATTACTGATATTTAAAAATGTCTACAATATTGTTAATGGAAAAACTAATGAATACAAAATAGTATTTCCAATATGAGTTGTATGTGTTTCAGAAAAGTGCATAACACACTCAAAAAAAAACATACTTGTACATGTACAGTCATGCTACATAATGATGTTTCAGACAAACATGGACTGCATATATGACAGTGGTTCCATAGTGGGGATGAAGATGAAGAATTCTTATCACCTAGTGACACTATACCCTTCCTAATGTCAAAGTGCAATAAATTACTCATATGTTTATAGTCATGCTGGTATAAATAAATGTACTGCCAGTTGTATAATGATAATATATGACTATGTTACTGGTTTATATATGTACTATACTATAATTTTTATTGTTGTACTCCTTCTACTTTCTAAAAAAAAAAAAAAAAGTTCATTGTAAAACAGCCTTGGGCAAGTCCTTCAGGAGATATTCCAAAGGCATTGTTACTATAGGAGATGACAGCTCTGTGCATGTTATTGCCCCTAAAGACCCTTTCAGTGGGACAAGATGTGGAGGTGGAAGACAGTGATATTGATGATCTGACCTTGTGTAGGCCTAGGCTAATGTGTGTGTTTGTGTCTTAGTTTTAAGAAAAAAGTTTAAAAATTAAAAAAAAAATTAAATAGGAACAAGTTTATATTTAACAGAAAGAGACTATAAGAAAAATATTTTTGGACAGCTATACAGTGTGTTTTTTTTAAGCTAAATGTTAGTATAAAAGAATCAAAAAGTTCACAAAAATGTAAAAGTTTATAAAGTAAAATAATTATAGTAAGTTTATTACAGTAAGTTTA
>CAUYRT010055882.1:0-12797 GCA_963574885.1 Lepilemur ruficaudatus
ATGCTAATAATGAATTAACTGAATTATTACACAGAAGCCTAGCAAAAGCACACATTTACAAGTAATAGGTCCTTCACATTAGATCATAAAATATTAAGTCTTAAAATTTTTCTTATGCAACAATTATCAAAATTTTCAAAAAATGCTTTTGTTTTTTTCATTTTTTTGAGAGTCTCTCTCTGTTGCTCAAGCTAGAGAGTCGTGGCATCAGCCTAGCTCACAGCAACTTCAAACTCCTGGGCTCAAGCAATCCTTCTGCTCAGCCTCCCGAGTAGCTGGGACTACAGGCATGTGCCACCATGCCCAGCTAATTTTTTCTTTCTATATATCTTTAGTTGGCCAATTAATTTCTTTCTATTTATAGTAAAGATGGGGTCTCACTTGCTCAGGCTGGTTTCGAACTCCTGACCTTGAGTGATCCGCCCACCTCGGATCACTAGGATTGCTAGGATTACAGGCGTGAGCCACCGCGCCCGGCCTCATGTCTTTTTATTTTGCTTCATCCCTCCTTTACTGTTTTCATTTGCATTGAGTATTTTGTAGTGCAGTATTTTAAAACATTTAATAATTTTCTCTACTTTTTGAGTTATTTGCTTTGGGATGCCATAGGCTGACTATATACATCTTAAAAGAAACAGCTTCAGATTTATATTAACTTAATTCTAGTGAGCTACAGAAACATTACTCCTATATAGCTCTATTTCTTTTCTTCTCTTTTTGTGGTATTGTTATACATATCAATAAACATCACAAACCCAAAAATACCTTATTGTAATTACTTTATATAATATAATGTCCTTTATGTCTTTTAAAGATGCTAAGAGAAGAAAGAACAGTAGTTGTGCATTTATAGATTTTGTTAACATTAATCTTATCATTTCTGGCTCTCTCCATTTGTTCCTGTGGATTTGAATTACCATCTGGAGTAAATTCCTTAGCCCAATACAGCTTTGTTACCATCCATCTCCTTTGTGCTTGTTATTGGAAAATATATTATATTACATGACATTACAGGCCCAAAAAGACATTGTATACATACTATTTTATATAATTGCTTTTTAAATACTAGAGGAGAGGAAAAAATGCATTTTTACCTTCTAATTACTTAATTACCTTTATCATTGCTCTTTATTTTTTCATGTGGATTCAGATTACTGTCTGGAGTCACTTGCTTTCAGCCTAGAGAATTTCCTTTATTATTTGAGTCTGCTAGTAACAAATTCTCTCATTTTTCATTTACCTGCAAATGTCTTTATTTTGCCTTCATTTTTTGAAAGAAAGCTTAGATGGATATAAATTCTTGGTTGGCAGTTCTTTCTTCTTTGCACACTTTGTACATGTTATTCCACTGCCTTCTAGTGGCTACTGTTTCTGCTGAGAAGTCAGCTGTTAACCCTATTGGAGATCCCTGTAAGTGAGGAGTTATTTTTCTGTTGCTACTTTCAAAATCTTCTCCTTGTCTCTGGCTTTCATCATTTTTACTATGATTCATCTATTTATGGATCTCTTGTCTGTATCCTATATGGATTTCATTGAGCTTTCTGGAAGAGTGAATTAATGTTTTTCAGCAAATTTAGGAAATTTTCAGCCATTATTTCTTCAAATACTTCTGGCTCCTTTGTCTCTCCCATCTCCTTCTGGTATCCCATCACATATATGTTGATGTGATTACTAACGTCCCATTTTTCTGAGGTTCTATTAATTTCTCCTCATTCTTTTTTCTTTCTGTTCTTTGGATTACATAATCTCTATCAATCGATCTTCAAATTTGCTACCTCTTTTTTTTTTCCTTACTCTGTCACCCAGGCTAGAGTGCAGTGGCATCATCACAGCTCACTGCAATCTCAAACTCCTGGGTTCAAGTGATCCTCCTGCCTCAGTCTCCTGAGTAGCTGGGACTCAGGTGTGTGCCACCACACCTGGCTAATTTTTTCCCATTTTTAGTAGAGGCGGGGTCTTGCTCTTGCTCAGGCTGGTCTCGAACTCCTGAGCTCAAGCAATCCTCCTTACTTGGCCTCCCAGAGTGCTAGGATTACAGATGTGAGCCACCACACCTGGCCTGCTAACTCTTCTGCCAGTTCAAACCCACTGTTAAGCCCCTCTAATGAATTTTTCATTTTAGTAATTGTATTTTTGAATTCCAGAATTTACATTTGGTTCTTTTTTTATAATTTCTATCTCCTTATTGATATTGTCTACTTGATGAAACATTATCATCATACCCTATTTTGCTTCTTTAATTGGGGTTTCCTTTAGTTTTTGAACACTACTGTAATGGCTACATTGAAGTCTTTGCCTGTTAAATCTGACATTTGGTCATTCTCCAAAGTAGTTTCTGTTTCTTTGAGTGTCTCCTAATTTTTTGTTGGAAACTGGACATTTTAGATAACATATTGTAATAATCTGGATACTAGCCTATCCTCCTCCTGCCTTTGGCTTATAATTGTTATTTGCTTATTTACTTGTTTAGTGACTGGTTCGATTATTTTAGTGAAATTTGTTTCCCCCTTCTCCCACATTGTATTAATCAAACCAAACGTGAAGTGTTGTGTTCAGTCCACATTTAAGGAATACTAACAAACCAAAACATGTCTAGAATAAGCTTTTAGGATGGGGAGGACTTGAAAATGCCATAGACATTTTCAGTCTAAGAGAACTGAAGACATTTTATATGAAGTAGGTTAGACTAAAAGGATGGAAAGGATATATAGTTGCTAACTTAACTGTTATTCTGGTTCAGCTGAAGTATGGGAGAAAGAGGTTATAGCACTGAGACAGACTGGTAGGCATTATGCGGAAGCAGAATTTAGCTCAACATATGAGAAAGAATTTTTTAAACAAGTAGTCCAACAATGGCAAATGCCATCTTATAAAATAATGAGGTGTCCACTTTTAAGCTAAAGTTTACTTCCTCTCACAACTGTTGAGGTTGGCAATCCTTCTTTGGAAGCAGAGGATTGAATAGATGACCACTAAGGTCTTTACGTTTTCCGTCACAATCAAGAACCCTGGCCTTCAATGTTGCCATTTTGACATAATGCAAAGCACTTCACATAGTACAAAGAAACTACTTTTGATTTCTACAAAAATGTTTACAAAGAAACCTCCTTAAATGTTTTCCTAGCAAAGAGATCCTCTGTAATTGCTACTCGAAAGTATTTTCCTAATTAGTCACATATCTGATAGCTTACTCTATAAACCACTGGGAGAAAGGATTGCTTTGAACTTCTGCATTCTCTCATGTACTTGATTTAAAGTATTAGAATAAAATAGTTCATTTTCAAGAGTCTCTAAGTTCTTACAAGGATTTTTAAAATAAAATAATTGAGATCCAGAACTCACCAGAAGAAATCTTACCAGCACCTTTACAGTCAACAGAAAATGCAGATGTGACTCCATTGGCTGACCCCAGTTCACACATGGAAATTTGATAAGGGGGCCTCAGCTTGATTTCCATCTGCATGTCAGATAGATTTATCTTTGTTGAAAGAGACCTGGGATTATTGTATCGCTGCTTGGTCCTCTGAATGAAGTTATCTATGTAAAATAAAAATAAATTTCCTTGCAATCATTTGTTAATTAAATCATTGAGAGTATGATGTTTATGGACAGTAAATTACATTGATAAACAGTTTGTTGTTCAAAACCATTCAATTTGTCATGCAATGTTCCAATATTATTATACTTGTGTTTAATGGTTGATATATCATGCATGGGGTTATCAGTTTTACACTCTAGAAATTATACTTTAGAAATTAGTAATTGTAAATAAACTAAGGGTTTAATGCTACTTGAGTGTGAGTATTATATCTACTTCAAGGAATTAAAACAAAAAACAGCTTTAACTTCAAACCAAAGTCGTAATTTTTTTAAATTTTTTTTTGTTTTTTTAGACAGAGTCTCCCTCTGTTGCCAGGGCTACAGTGCCGTGACATCAGCCTAACTCACAGCAACCTCAAACTCCTGGGTTCAAGCAATCCTTCTGCCTCAGCCTCCTGAGTAGCTGGGACTACAGGCATGTGCCACCATGCCCAGCTAATTTTTTCTATATATTTTTAGTTGTCCAGCTAACTTCTTTCTATTTTTTTAGTAGAGATGGGGTCTTGCTCTTGCTGTGGCTGGTCTTGAACTCCTGAGCTCAAACGATCCACCCGCCTTGGCCTTCCAGAGTGCTAGGATTACAGGCGTGAGTCACCGCACCCAGCCTAAAGCAAAGTTGTAATTTTTATAGGAATTCTTATGAAATATTAAATCTGTCAGATTTACTAGTTGCAATTACATAAGAACATACACTGTAAGTTATGTTTTTATAAATCTGTTTTCTTTTTATTGCTTACACCATTAGAATGTACATTTTAAAGAATTAAATGAAACCAATAAAAGATATTTCCTAAATATCTTCCACATAGAATTTTATTATTGTTTACAACGTGGTTTTTTCCCCCCTTCTACATCAGAATTGAGCAAAGTACTGCCTGTAGGCCAAATCTAGCCTGCTGCTTTTGTATAGTTTTATTAGAACATAACCACGCTTATTCATTTATGTACTACCTATGTCTGCTTTCAAGCTACAATGGCAGGGCTCAGTAGTTGTGACAGAGGCTATATATGGCCCTTAAAGCCTAAAATATATACTATCTGGTCCTTTGCAACAAATGTTTGCCAATCCCTGTTCTACATTAAGCGGACTATAAAAGATTATCACATAAACACAAAAGTCTGAATCTCTGACTTAGAACTTTCTCATTGAGAAACTGTCCTCTAGTATTAGTTCTTTAGGCCTATAATCACAATGTCTTTCACAGCTCAAACACAATTTTTTCTAAGAAGCATCTAAATTAAGTAAGAGTTAACATAATCTATAGATCATTTACCAAATTATTCTATCAAAAGCTAGGCAGCAGAAGTTTCTCCCCAGCCCCCCAGATTTAGATAAAAAATTGCTTATGACTGTGTAGAAAGGATAATAAAAAGGAAAAAAAAATCAGGCCCTTACCAAATTCAATGAAACAGTATGGTCTGACAGCAGTATTTGTCGTCATCATGTTATAAGTAGTAATGAACTCCTTCTGAAGCTCATCCAGGAAAGAGAAGGCGAGAACATTTGGGTAATTTTCAGTGCACAACATCATGTAGCTCACTCCCAGAGAGCTAATAAAACTATAGTGTAAAAAACATTGGTTTTAAAATTTCAAATTAAATCAAGGTAATTCACTGTTTCACAAGACTGGTTCTGTACACCATAAACTGCTGCTTCAGTGGCAATGAAGGTATTAACATTTATTATACATTCCAGCAAAAAATTTAAAGAAACCAAAACATAGTACTATTTTAAATTGTGGTTTAAAAACAGCAGACAAAAAAAAAATGGAATGTACTACAGAGGGACATCCACTGTGGTTCCAACACTTCAGTTACTTATCACTTGGAGTAGAAAGCAGGGGAAAGAATATACAAATACAGAAGTGTTATAAATAGCTTCAAGTCTAACCCTTCAACCTAGTGGAACTTATCAACTTTTGAGTTAAGAGCTTTTTACAGGTTCTGATGAAAGTTATGTACACTCTCCCCAGAAAGATGTCCAAACAACATAGAACTTTGCACACAATTTCAGGGTAGTCACTGATCTCTTGAATCATCACTGACCCCAGAATCAAATCCTGTACTTCACAAAGCAATGAATTATCAATGATTAGTGGAAAAAAAGAGGAATTTGAGTTTGATAACAATAAAATAACATAAAGGGATAGAAATGAGGACTCTTGCTTACAGCAGAATACTGAGAGCTGACTGGTAAATGTGGAGGTACTGCCAGCACTGGAAAAATTGGCATTTTGCAACCAACACAGAAAAAAATTGGATCAGGCAAGGACAATCATGGATGTTAAATCTAGGGGGAAATTTTGATGGAGCAGTATATTTGCATGGTTTTAAATTGGCTTCCCATAGATTGCTTATTGCAAAGGGAAAATATTACACAGTTGAAACCAGACACCTGACCAAGTATTCTAACATCACTCATGAGGGGCAGGTGGACATTGCATGCCTCGAGATGTGATATTCTGATAAAGACACATCAGCTACAAAGTATTCTGGCTAAGAATGCATAACTGAATCTAATCATAAGGAAACATCAGAATAAGCAACATTCTATTTTTAAAAAGGAGAACGTTGGAAAAAAAAAGAAATCAAAATGTTTCCAATCAAAGGAGGCTAAAGAGATAGACAACTAAATGCAGTACCTAACCCCTAGTCCAGATCCTGTGCCAGAGAGGCGGAAAAAATGCTATAAAGGATATTTGTGAATCATTGACAAAAAAGGAAAACAGGTAATAGATTAAAGTATGGTATCGATATTAAATTTACTAAAGCTGATAAATGTACTGTAGTTAAGTAAGAGAATATCTTTAATCTTAGAAAATACACCTGAAGTAGTTAGGAAGAAAGAGGCATGGCATCTGTGTTTCTCTCAAATGGTTCAGACAAAAAATACATCAGGTAGATAAACAAAATATTAAAACAAATGGGGTAAAATGTTAACAAAACGTGCATGTGGGAACAGGTATTATTTGAACTTGTCTCATTCATAAATTTAATACAACTTTTATGTAAGTTTGAAATTGTTTCTAAATAACAAGTTAAAAATTAAAAATAAAAACTTCTACTTTAGCACTAAAACATTTAAATTAACCATGTTCTATGGGAAAAAAAAAATCTTTTTGAACATCGCATATACCACCCTATAGTAAATAAGCAGAGCACAGGACACAAATTAGCCCTTTTTAGTGAGTCACCCAAACATCTTTGTATAGCACTGTTAACACAGCTGGTCAGACCAGTGGCAGGAATCAGAGTATATAGGACATAACTCCCCACTCCTATGCCAGACAGTGCTAATCTATCACACAATCTTTACTGCCAACCCTTGATCCATACTGGAGGCACTTCCTCTTTTTTTTCTTTAATAATGTACAGGCAGAATTTATTTACTATTTTCAATTCAGTATTTAGAATAAATATGTTCACATGATTCAAATCTTAAAAGAATGAAAAATGAAAGGGTATACTGCACTTAAAATATCTTATCTCCCATTCCTGCTCAATAGTTCTCCTTCTCTCAGGCAATCCATGCTATTATTAATTTCTATGGGCCAGGTGAGGTGGCTCATGCTTGTAATACTAGCTCTCTGGGAGGCCGAGACAGGAGGATCACTTGAGCTCAGGAGATCAA
The DNA here is from genome assembly GCA_963574885.1 of Lepilemur ruficaudatus. Lineage (NCBI taxonomy): Eukaryota > Metazoa > Chordata > Mammalia > Primates > Lepilemuridae > Lepilemur > Lepilemur ruficaudatus. The sequence goes on from CAUYRT010055882.1 coordinate 7,232, forward strand.
GACCAGCCTGAGCAAGAGCAAGAACCGTCTCTACTAAAAATAGAAAAAAATTAGCTGGATGTGGTGGCGAGTGCCTGTAGTCCCAGCTACTCAGGAGGCTGAAGCAGGATGATTGCTTAAGCTCAGGAGTTTGAGGTTGCTATGAGCTATACTGACTTCATAGCATTCTACCCAGGGTAACTGAGCAAGACTCTTTCTCAAAAAAAAAAAAAAAATTCTATGTATCTTTTCAGAGAAAGTTTGTGCATATGCAAGTAAACGTGTATGTGTGCATATATGTGTGTGTGTATACATGAATCTTTTTTTAAATACCACCCTAGGCAGCCAAATGGTGTGGGGTTGGCACTTATTAATACCCTATGACTAATGGTATGGAATATACTAGTGCTGAAACTGTGTTGGTCTTATGCTTCTAGAGTAACCTGGAATTCCTTTCTGAAGTTCCACTTCATAGAGTCATTTGGTGCAATGTCAGCGTTTTTCAAAGTACAAGTTGTTATCTATTAGCAGGTCATAAAATTAGTGAATTACAGCACTTTCTAAAAATTTAAATAGAATATAACAGAAAATATTGGATCACATATTGTTTCAAAAAACTTTTTAATTTCCTGTATGTATATATGTACTGTTCACAAAGTAAAATGTATTTCTTCTTAAGGATCACAGTCAAATTTAGCCATAGCACATTGCGTTTTTCTACAATATCTAAATCAAAGTCCAAAATATGTTTTCCCAAATGATTGTCTCTTTCCAAAAATATCTTCACTGTCATTATAAAAATTCTTTGACATGTCGTTAGCATTCAAATATGCCGCACAATAACTTGAATAACTTGAACACAATTGGTGATTGGTTTCTACACTCTGGGAATTCCCAACTGGCTACATAGGAGTTATTAATATTTCACTATCCTCCAAAAATATGACTGAAGTTTTTGGACCCCATTTTTTGTATTATGTCAGGGTTTTACTGTATTTCCATTAACAGAGTGAACCATGGACACCTACATGACAGTTTATCCCAAACAGTTTATCTTGCTTGTGCTAAATTTAATTAGAGAATTGTATGTGAAATAAAGGAAATCCTATGTTTTGAAGACTGTATGTTGGCATTTTCAGGGAATCTTTATTTTGCTATAATTACATGATACTCTCTGAAAAGGCTATACAGTGTTGTACAATATTATGGTTTTTTATAGTAAATTTAGGTGTATCATGCTTTATTTGAAATGCAAAGCCAATTTCCCAAAAGTAAACACAGCTCAGCTGATTTGTGTTTGTAATAAAAAAAAAATTTCTGCTTTTTCAACTATCACTAGGACACATTGAAAGATTCCCACCATTTCACTGACAACCACTCATGAAATAGTCTAAAGTCACAACAGGCATACCAGTTTGTACATGTTTTAGTCATGTTCATTAGGTTCACTTAGCTAATATTTTATAGACAATCTGGCAGTTATCCCTCTGCCTTGAGGAGAAAGAAGAGAAATAGTAGTAATAGCAATGGCAGCATGTACAGTTTACTGTCCACTTAGTATGAACGAGGCCCTCTGCTAGGTACTTTACATATTTAGTTTCATTCTCCCAATAAAGGGGCACTACTATCTCCACTTTGCAAATGAATGAACAGAGAAGCTCAGAGAGGTTCAGTAACTTACCCAAGGTCACACACCATTAAGAAGCAGAGCTGGAATAAATTTAGTCCTGATTCCAAAGCCCACATTCTTTCCAAACACAACACCAACTTCCATATAGTATATAGAATAACCAATTATGTCCTAATTCACCAACAGTTTTTCACCTTTTCCAAGCCAGGCTTTAGGGCTCAGGTCAGTGAGTTTTCAACACGTCTCTACTTTAAAGAGCGATATTCTCAGGGGCCATATAGAATTACTTATCTCTGCAGTGAGTACCCCCAGATGGCTATTTAGGTCTAACAGATATGTCTGTTCTCCCTTTATCACTGTCACTACTGATAAATACATACATATACACTCTCTCTCTCCCACTCCTCTTTTCTCCACCTTGAGCACAATTTTTAAATTGCCATTTTTTTTCCTGCTTTGCTCTAATTTCTTTTTATTTCCCTTCCATTTCTGGGCTTTGGTGCCAATGGAACCCCCAAGCTACTTTCCAGCTACTGCCTTTCTTCTGCTCAAAGAATTCATCCAATTTCATTATATCTTTGGTTCCCCTCCCTGGAACATGCACCAGGAACTTCTTTAGGTTCAAGTGTATCCTGAACAGGTAAGGCCTGGCAGAAGTCCAAAAACCAGATAAGGAGGGGTTAACCCCTTCTAATCACTTTGTTAAAAAGCTAATTCTATCATATGTCCAAGCATTCCATGAGTGATTCCTAAAGTCCAACAAAATGAATACATGGTTTCAGACATTAAACTTTCTCTCATACCTAATTTTATTTACAAACTGTCCAAGAGATTTTACACATCACCAATTAAACACTAACATTATTATGGGCAATGCCAGCCTGTTGCACCAAACTAAATAATTAGTAAAAGCAATGATCTTCCCCTCATCAGATAGTAGAACATCTAGCACAGATCCAGCATTCTACCCTGTAGGATCTGATATCAGACACAAAGTGCCTGCCTGCCAGGAGTCTGCAATACAATCACTGGGGATGTACTTAAAACAGTAATAACAAAACAAGACAAATACATAAAACTGTATTTTATAGCATGCTAAATGACAAAGTATATAGTAAACTATAGATTGATATAATTAATATTGATATTGCATATAATTTTCACTCTACAATTGTACCACTACACATAGAAAATCTGCTCATCCTTCGCAGCCGCATCTGTTGAGTGAATAGCTTTCCTGGGTGCAGAAAAGTTTTCCAATAGGACATACCATCTCTATGCTGTTTTATTTGCTAGGAAAAATATTATTTTTGAAATAGGACCTCCCACACTGAATCCTATTCTCTAAAATAAAATGTTTAAACTTTAAAATATTATATAGAAAGTGAGCATACCTTATGTATTTCATTATCACCAAATATACCTAATAGAAAATAAGGTGAAAAATGACTTTGCCATCTGTGATACTGTAAGGAGATGAGAAGCAGAAAGAGAGCTCAGTAGCACTGAGTGTCCACCATATGTGCATTCTACTAGGAACTTCATATTTTCTCACTTATTCTTTTCTTATGTGGCAAATTTTCAATTACCTTCCAATGGTGAAGAGCCAAATCATGAGTAAATTTTCCCATGAATAAAAGACCAATTTTAGCTACTAATTTTAACCTCATTAAATAAGAAAATATTAATATACCGTATGCCTGGTGTTAGTAACTTATAACAGTAAGCTAAAGGAAAATCTGAAATGATTACACCATCAGAGCCTTGAATAAACTACAGAGCAAAGTTTGCCTTTTACATCTTCATCTCCTTTTCCGCAGAGTTAATCTATTTCCTAAGTCACTCTTTCCCACTATCCTAACACATCCACACTCCAGAGAATGAAGATCCTGACTTTTTTAGATAACTGATCACAGACAATCCCTAATTTACCTAATGGTTATATTTCCAAAGTTTGTTGCACCTAGATCTTATTTTCCCATAGAAATTCTACTGTACCCCGTACCAGATGAATTCACAGCTGAATTTTACCAGACCTACAAAAAAAGAGCTGGTACCCATACTTCAGAAATTATTCCATGACATCAAGAGGGAGGGGATCCTCCCCAACTCATTCTATGAAACCAGTATCACCTTAATACCAGATCATGGAAAGAACACAACAAAAAAAGAAAACTACAAATCAATATCCCTTATGAATATAGATGCAAAAATCCTCAATAAAATACTAGCAAACCAAATTCAACAGCACATCAAAAAAAATAACCCACCATGATCAAGTGGACTTCATCCCAGGGATGCAAGGATGGTTCAACATATGCAAATCAATAAATGTGATTCACCACATAAACTGAGGCAAAAACAAAGACCATATGATCTTAATAAATGCAGAAAAAGTATCTGACAAAATTCAGCACTCTTTCATGAAAAAACCCTCAACAAACTAGGCATAGAAGGAACATATCTCAAAATTATAATAGCCATATATGACAAACCCACAGCCAACATCATACTGCATAGAGAAAGGCTGAAAGCATTCCCCCTAAGAAGTGGAATGAAACAAAGGTGCCCACTGTCACCATTTCTATTCAACATAGTGCTGGAAGTCCTAGCCAGAGCAATCAGGCAAGGGAAAGAAATAAAAGGTATCCAAATCGAGAAAGAGGACATCCAATTATTGTTTTTTTGCTGGTGCTATCTTGTATCTAGAAAACCCCAAAGATTCCACCAAGAGACTTCTGGAATTGATAAATAAATTCAGCAAAGTCTCAAGTTACAAAAGGAATGTTCACAAATCAATAGCATTTCTATACACCAATAGTCAAGCTGAGAGTAAAATCAAAGACTCAATACCATTCACAATAGCTACAAAGAAAATAAAATACCTATGAATGTACTTAACCAAGGAGGTGAAAGATCTCTACAAAGAGAACTACAAAACACTAAGGAAAGAAATCACAGACAATATAAACAAATAGAAAAACATATCATGTTTCTGGATTGGTAGAATCAATACTATTAAAACGTCTATACTACCCAAAGTGATTTACAGATTCAATGCAATCCCCCATCAAAATACCAATATCATATTTCACATATACAGACAAAATAATTCTATGCTTTGTTTGGAACTAGAAAAAAGCCTGAATAGCCAAAGCAATATTAAGCAAAAAGAACAATTCTGGAGGCATCATATTACCAGACTTCAAACTATACTACAAGGTAATAGTAACCAAAACAGCATTTCACTGGCACAAAAATAGAGACATAGACCAATGGAACAGAACAGAGAACCCAGATATAAAACCATCCACAAACAGCCAACCAATCCTGCTTGTTGCCTCTTTGACAAGCAGGCAACAATATACACTGGGGAAAAGAAGCCCTATTCAATAAATGGTGCTGGGAAAACTGGAGAGCCACATGCAGAAGAATGAAACAGGATCCACATCTCTCACCACTCACAAAAATTAACTCAAGATGGATAAGATTTAAATGTAAGGCATGAAACCATAAGAATTCTAGAAGAAAATTTAGGTAAAACTCTTCTATTATAGATACTAGCCTAGGCAAAGAATTTATGACTAAGACCCCAATGGCAATTATAGCAACAATAAAAATAAATAAGAGGGACTTGATTAAATTAAAAAGCTTCTACACAGCTATGGAAATAATCAACAGAGCAAATAGACAACCTATAGAATGGGAGAAAATATTCACAAACTATATATCCAATAAAGGGTTAATATCTAGAATTTACAGAAAAGTCAAATCAGCACACACACACACACAAAACAACCCCATTAAAAAGTGGGTAAGAATTTGGAGATTCCTCAAAGAGCTAAAAATAGAATTACCATTTGATCCAGCAATAGCATTATTAGGCATCTACCCAAAAGAGCACAAGACATTCTATTATAAAGACATCAGCACCCGAATGTTTATGGCAGCACAATT
>CAUYRT010055883.1:0-18089 GCA_963574885.1 Lepilemur ruficaudatus
CAGCCTCCCGAGTAGCTGGGACTACAGGCATGCACCACCATGCCTGGCTAATTTTTTCTATATATTTTTAGTTGGCCAAATATTTCTTTCTATTTTTAGTAGAGATGGGGTCTCACTCTTGCTCAGGCTGGTTTCGAACTCCTGACGTTGAGCGATCCTCCCACCTCGGCCTCCCAGAGTGCTAGGATTACAGGCGTGAGCCACCACGCCCGGCCTAAAGTGGACTTTTAACATACGAAATCTTCACTGATGTATAAAATTTATTGTTATATTTTATGCCTGTAATTACCCATTAGACTCCTTTCTTCTCTTATCCACATTCTTGTTTAGGATATAGAAAATGGTATAGACCTTAATTCCTTATCTTATTCTATTTTTTAGCTGAAGACCAACAAAGTTAAAAGGAAGCAGACTTCTGAATATATAAAAAGTAGCCTGCTACATTTAAAGTTGTTTCTTTATATCATAGAAGTTTGCAAAGGTGAAGTTCTTTCCCCCAAAAACACTAAATTATCATCAAAATTCTAAAAGTATATCCATATTAAACAAACACCTTTAACAGACTGGTTATAAAACTATAATTGGGCATTTTTAAGACCAAGTTATAGTTTTCCCTTTTAAAAGATGTTAATTTACACAAATAAAACACAGATGATATTTCTATACAGAGTAAGAATATACTCCTGGATATCTTAAAAGATAAGTATAATTGCACTTATTTTATACAACAATTAGCATGATTGTAGGGAAATGGAAAATATTTTTTGTACACAAATTCCTTTTCCCAATTAAAAGTTTCATTAAGTGTGAGCCAAAACAAAAACAAGACAAATACTATATATATATATATATATATATATGGCTATGTCATATAATAATATTAATTGTTATTGTTGCCATTTTCAATCCATTGACACAAAGACCTCAGCACCATATTGAGAAGTCACACTCTAACCTATAAAATGTGACAGCCCCAGAACAATTACACCATTATTCATTTTCAGTAAAATGTCTAATAGAACAGTGATAAATACTGTGCCTCAGAACCTTAATCATATAATACAAATCATTTGTAATACAAATTATAAAGATAAACATGTGCTGGCACAGCTAAGGCTTTACATACTCTTTGGAAACTCAGAAAGTTCAAGAATGTTTTATCAATCTTCATTTCAGATTTAGTAGCATAAGAGCTGGGTTTTCTAAGTAGGATTTCCACAGATTGGAGAAGCGTGACATTGTAGCACCGTCGATAACTCTGTGATCAGCTGACCAGCTCACATTCATTATCTGTGCCTTATATACTTCTCCTTTTTGGTTAAATCGGGGAAGGGCCTAGGAAAAAAAAAAGAACAAAGACTAAACCTTCGCTTGCTCAAAGCATAAGCTCTAACAATGACACATGATCAGGCAAACTGTCCTCCCTGCAATAGAGGGAAAACGGGCATCCCAAATAATTTTTGAAAATGCTGATTCCTACTTTTCTCATCTTTGAGAGTGTGTGGCTCTAGCTGTCAGCGTTTCTCCAAGGCATTTCCTGTCCCCTGTACAATTCTCATACCTACATTCATTAAATTTCATCTCAGATTTCAAACATTTAACAATTATTTAATAAATACCTACTGTGCCAGGTACTCCTCTGGGCTCTGAAGAGAGACAGATGGTTAAGATAAATAAGGCTTCCTCACTGAAGGCAGCAAGGAAACAAGCCATACAGACACCTGAACAAAGAAGACGGAGAGGAAGCGTAACTGGAGTGCTGGAGAAAGGGCAGGGCAGGCAGGTGAGTGGCAGGACACGAGGCCACAGATGCGCTGGGGTTGGGAGGGAGCACGCCATTAAAGGCAGTGCTGCTCAATCTGTATTTGGTAACGGACTTAAAAAAAGAATTCCAAACCACTGAGGGCTACTTTTTTTTTTTTGAGATGAGAGTCTCACTCTGTTGCCCAGTCTAGAGTGCCGGGACGTCAGCCTAGCTCACAGCAACCTCAAATTCCTGGGTTTAAGTGATCCTCCTGTCTCAGCCTCCCAAGTAGCTGGGACTACACGCGCGCACCACCATGCCTGGCTAAATGTTTCTATTAGTAGAGACGGGGTCTTGCTCTTGCTCAGGCTGGTCTCGAACTCCTGAGCTCCAGTGATCCTCCCACCTCAGCCTCCCAGAGTGCTAGGATTACAGGTGTGATTACAGAGTGTACAGGATTACAGAGTGCTAAGATTACAAGCACCGTGCCCGGCCGACTGAGGGCTATTTTTAAAAAAATACATTAAAAGTGAATTATTACCTATTCAGTACAATGTGCACTATTCAGGCAATGGGTACACTACAAGGCTACACTTCCCTACTATACAATTTATCCATGTAACAAAAAATATTTGTAACCCCCAAATCTATTAAAATACAATTTAAAAAAGATTCTTATGCAAACTTCAGATATTTAAAAGTTAAAAAAATTATATAGTCCTATAAATGCACACATTTCCATTTGTAATCCCATACTCTAGATTATGCAAACACCCCTGGGTCTACGTCATCTCCATATTTCATTACATTTGTAATCCTCCATTACTACCTGTTAAGAAGGCAGTGATGAAAGAAGTCCACAGTGACAAAAAAAAAAAAAAAGATCAGCCCATTACCTACCTCCTAGCCAAGACACTGCAGCTGCAGAAGCAGCCCAAATAATCCTCGGAAAAGCACCCCCACAGGGAACAAGCTTGACCACTCTGCCATCATCAACTTCCCCCTGACCACAGAGTCGCCCATGAAGACCACAGCACACTTGTGTCCACTGTGGATGTCAAAGCCCACAAGCACCAGATCAAACAGGCTGTGAAGAAGCTCTGTGACACTTACATGGCCACGCTCAACACCCTGATCAGGCCTCATGGAGAGAAGAAGGCATATGTTCCACTGGCTCCTGATTAAGGTGCTTTGGCTGTTGCCAACAAAATTGGGATCATCTCCACTGAGTCCAGCTGGGCTAATTCTAAATGTATATCTTTTCACCATAAAAAAAGATATATAAAATATAAGCCCCAACTTCTTGTTATTAGATTCAATAGATATAAAATCACACTGTCAAACTGCTATAAAAGTTTCTGTACTTATCTCCTCTCACCTGCGTGACAACAGTCACATCAGATGCAGGTCTGGATCACTCTGAGTAGCATCAGTATAGGGTCCCTTAAGCCACTGCAGCTACTTGCCTTTAATTCCAGGCAAGATAAATCACTGGAGATGTCTGAGCAGAACGGCCAGTCACTGAAAGGGGAGACTTCAGGAGGAGCAGGTTTGAGGGTGGGGAGAGGAACAGGAGCTCAGTTTTGGACATGTTAAAATTTGAGATGCCTCTCGGCCGGGCGCGGTGGCTCATGCCTGTAATCCTAGCTCTCTGGGAGGCGGAGGCGGGTGGATCACTCAAGGTCAGGAGTTCGAAACCACCCTGAGCAAGAGCGAGACCTCGTCTCTACTATAAATAGAAAAAAATTAATTGGCCAACTAAAAGTATATATAAAAAAAAAAAAATTAGCCGGGCATGGTGGCACATTCCTGTAGTCCCAGCTACTGGGAGGCTGAGGCAGAAGGATTGCTTGAGCCCAGGAGTCTGAGGTTGCTGTGAGCTAGGCTGACCCCATGGCACTCACTCTAGCTTGGGCAACAGAATGAGACTCTGTCTCAAAAAAAAAAAAAAAAAAAAAAATTGAGATGCCTCTTAAGACATCCAAGCAAGATATGAGTTTGGAGTTCAAAGGAGAGGTCTAATCTAGAGATATAAACTTGGGAGTCATCAGTGTACTAATGGTATTTAACACTGTGAGATTGGACCAGATAAAGAAAGGGGTGAGAACTGAACCCGGGGTACTCTGATGTTTAGAGATTGGGAACAGGAGGAGATATGGGCAAAGGAGACTTAGAGTGGTAGGCAGTAAGACAGGAGGAAAACCAGAATGGAGAGGTATTCTGCAAGTCAACGTGAAGGAAGTTTTTAAGGCGGTGGAATTGATCAATAGCCTCAAGTGCAGCTAGTCAGTCAAGGAAGAAGACTGAGAATTGAGTAATGTGGAGGTTTTATGACTTAAACAACTTAACAACAAAGAATTAAAAATTTATGAAAAGAGAAAATAGCATAGGAAAGATAATACAAAAGGGAGAAAGGAATTAAATACTATTTGTCCTTACCCAACAAAGATTACATTAAGTTATGAATAAGATTTATACTTAAAGAAATATGCTTCACAGCTTGAAGAAACCATGGGTAAAATAATTCTGTAAAAATATATCTACTGAACAGATATTTGCACACCAATGTTCATAGTAGCATCACTGACAATAGCAAAAAAAATGGAAACAATTCAAATATTCATTGACAGATGAATGGATAAACAAAATATGGTATATACATAAATACAATGGAATATTATTTAGCCTTAAAAATGTTCTGATGCAACTATAGGGCAATTAAAGAAAGAAAAAAAATCAGTGAAATTCTGACATATACTATAACATAGATGAACCTTGAGACAGATACACAAGGACAAATATCGTATGATTCCACTTATGTGAGGTACCTAAAATAGTCAAATTCATTCATAGAGATAGCATGTAGAATGGCGGTTACCAGGGGCTGGGGGAATGGAGAGTTATTGTTTGATAAGTACAGAGTTTCAATTTGTGATCACAAAAAAGTTGTGGAGATAGATGGTGGTGATGGTTGCAAATAAAGTGAATGTTCTTAAGGCTACTAAACCATACACTTAAAAGTGGTTAAAATGGGCCGGGTGTGGTGGCTCATGCCTGTAATCCTAGCACTCTGGGAGGCTAAGGTGGGAGGATTGCTCAAGGTCAGGAGTTTGAAACCAGCCTGAGCAAGAGCGAGACCCCGTCTCTACTAAAAATAGAAGGAAATTAATTGGCCAACTAAAAATATACAGAAAAAAAATTAGCTGGGCATGTTGGTGCACACCTGTAGTCCCAGCTACTTGGAGGCTGAGGTAGAAGGATCACTTGAGCCCAGGAGTTTGAGGTTGCTGTGAGCTAGGCTGACACCACGGCACTCTAGCCCGGGCAACAGAGTGAGACTCTGGCTAAAAAAAAAAAAAAAAAAAAAGTGGTTAAAATGGTAAATTTCTGTTATATATACTGTTATATATATTTTACCACAATTATATACATACATATACACATAATTCAGAAGAAAATAAATCTCTTTAAGGAAATAAAAATAAAACTATCAAACAAGTGTAATGGTTTGGAAACTGTAATTCTGTGAGACTCAAATACTGAATTGATGTTGGGAAGAGAATGAGTGTTAAAGAAGTTATCACTCAGAACTCCTGATCTGTAAAGAACAAGTGTCATGCTGTGTGTTTATGTTTTTCTCCATCTCCTCTGTTTGCCATAAAGGAAGGTGGATGCTAGGAAGTGGGAATAACTGGGAAAGCAACTCAAAAGGTTGAAGGAAAGCTTGTGTGAGGGTTTGGGATGCCAACACACAAGTAGTAAATTCACGAAGACAAGTCCCAGAGATGTTCAACATAGAAGCATTACAAGTACAGAAAAGAAGAAAGGTTCTTTTTACAATATACAGAGCAAAATTGAAGTTAATGTGGTGACAATGGCATTTAATAGTGGTGGTACTGAACTGGTATCCAGGAGCTGATCTACCTTGCTGGTCCTCAACCCTGAATTAACAGGGATGTGCAAGCCCCATCCCCCCAAATTCTTATTCAGTTTGTATAGGGTGAGATTGGGCATAATTTTTTTCAAGCTCCCACATGAGTTTAACATGCAGCCAGGGTTAAGAATCATTGCAACCCTTATTCTAAGTAAGTGTCTCCTAAAACATGGCCACAGATCACTTTTGTTAGCCCCACCTGAGTTCATGTTCAAACATAAGTTTTGGGGGCTCAGTTCCCAAGACCAAGAAATCTGCATTTTAACTAACACTCCCAATGATTCTTTTTTGTTTTTGGAAACAGGGTCTCACTCTGTGGCCCAGGCTAAAGTGCAGTGGCATCATCATAGATCACGGCAATCTCAAACTCCTGGGCACAAGCGATCCTCCTGCCTCAGCCTCCGGAGTAGCTAGGACTACGGGAGCAACGCATGTGCCACAACACCTGGCTAATTTTTCTATTATTAGTAGAGATGGGGTCTCGGGTCTTGCTCAGGCTGGTCTCAACTCCTGGCCTCAAGCAATCTTCCTGTCTTGGCCTCCTAAAGTGCTAGGATTACAGGCATGAGCCACCACACCCAGACACCCCAATGATTCTTGAGCAAAGTATGAAAAAAAAATGTTATAAATAGTATTTTGGATTGGTTTACTATGATTCTTTGGTATCCTTAAATAAAGATATTTTGATAGAAGGAGATTAGCTGTATTTGTGATTATCCATAAAGACTGACATCTGTGTCTGGCATAATCCACAATGGTTGATCCACACAGAAACAATCCAGGTCACCACCATTTACTACACAGAGAGACAGCCACCAAAATTGCAGGCCTAGTTCTTAGGAAGAAATTAAAAAGACTTACTGAGCCAAATTCACAAACTTGAGCCTACAAAGTGAGGGGAAAATGTTAGAAATGGTCACTCTTCTTTGTTGTTTTGTGTTTATTGCTCACCCCACCCCATTTGCTTGAACTCTGTTTTTTAATTATTTAATACATGTACCTTAATTGATCCAAAGGCTCCAATGGCTACTTCGGGTGGCAATATCACTGGTTTGGCATAGGTACCACCAATCTATTAAAAAAAAAAAGAGAGTAGAAGAATTAAGCTTTTAGGGAACAAATGGCCAAGTGATGTTTTATATTTTTAATTAAGCATATGATCAAAAATCTTAAGCTTATGAATTTAAATATTACTACTACTTACCGATCCAATGTTGGAAACAGTAAATGTCCCTCCTGTAAGATCAGTGGTGCTGAGCTGACCTGCAGAGCCCAATTTCTGGAGACGATCTAGTTCAGTGGCGATCTCAAATACAGAGCAGGCCTGAACGTTTTTCACATTAGGGACAATCAAACCCTGCTCAGTATCCATAGCTATCCCAATGTTATGAGAAGCCTAAAAAATAAAAAAAATTATATATTAATGGTAGGCCTTCTAATAAATAAGCTAATAGCAAAGAAAAGGTCAAATTTCACTGTCTTCTAAAAACAACCAGCAAAAATGATTTTTACCAGATTGGCAATGATTTAAAAGAAATAATTTTAAAAGAGCCAGGTGCAGTGGCTCACACCTGTAATCCCAGCACTTTGGGTACTAAGGTGGGAGAACAGCTTGAGGCCAGGAGTTTAGGACCACCCTAGGCAACGTAGCAAGACCCCTGACTCTACAATTAAAAAAAAATTTATCTAGGCGTGGTGGCACATGCCTGTAGTCCTAGCTACTTGGGAAGCTGAGGCTGGAGAATTGCTTGAGCCCAGGAGTCTGAGGTTAGAACGAGCTGTGATTGTGCTACTGTACTTCAGCCTTAGTAACAGAGCAAGACCTTGCCTCTTAAAAAAATAATAATAATTTTAAAATAATTTCTAAAAATTTTTTTTAAAAGATAATGTTTTGTTGATAAAAATATAGGTCAACAGGCTATTTCCCTTTATTATTACTGGGAATGTAAGCTGGGAGAGGTTGAGCATCCCTAATCTGAAAATCTGAAACCCAAAATCCAAAATGTTCTAAAATCCAAAATCTTCTGAGGACCAACATGATGTCACATGTGGAAAATTCCACACTTGACGTCATGTGATGGGTTACAGTCAAAACATAGTCAAAACTTAGTGTCATGCACAAAATTATTAAAAATAATGCCAGGTGCAGTGGCTCATGCCTGTAATCCCAGCACTTTGGGAGGCTGAGGAAGGAGGATTGCTTGAGGTCAGGAGTTCAAGACCAGCCTGTGCAACATAGTGAGACCCTGTCTCTACAAAAATTAAAAAGTTAGCCAGGTGTGGTGGCACATACAGGAGGAGCTACTCAGGAGGCTGAGATGGGAGGATCGTTCAAACTCAGGAGTTCGAGGCTACAGTGAGCTATGATCCAGCCACTGCACTCCAGCCTGGTAAGTGTGAGATGCTATCTCTTAAAAAAAAAAAAAAGAATTGTATAAAATTACCTTCAGGCTATGTATATAGGTGTATATGAGACATAAATGAATTTTGTGTTTAGGCATGGGTCCTATCCCTAAGATATCTCATTATATATGCAAATATTCCAAAATCTGGAAAAAAAAATTCAAAACACTTCTGGTCCCAAGCATTTCAGATAAGGACACTCAACCTGTATAGACTTTCTGGAAAGCATATGATAATATGCATCAAAATTTATAAAAACGTGCTAAAAAGCTAAATGCAGAAGTATATACAGATACACAGGGATGTTGAATATAGATTGTTCACAAGTTTTAGAAACTGCAAACAATCAAAATGTTTATCAGTAAGTCACTGGCTAAGTAAATGATAACAAAACTGTATTTATTAACAGATAATGATGTTCATAATATATTAAGAAGAAGAAAGTGAGATAAAGAAAAATATGAATAATGCTATATATATTTTTAAAAAGTATATAAGAATAAAATCCTGGAAGGATATATATCTCAACAAGAACAGTAAGTTATATTAGGATCATGGGCTTGAAGGTAAACATCATTTTCTTGCCTGACATTTTTATAATAAGTATATAATTAATCAGGAAATATTAAAATAAAAATAACTATAGCTGTATTAATCATATTAACATTTTAGATCTGAGCCCCCAGAATATCTAAACTCAATTCCTAGTTGTATATTTCTAACGAGAAATATACACAGAAACGGTATCCCTAAAAGAGTTCTCAGTCTTAAGAAAGTTTTACTTGAACAGAAGAGTTCACTCAAATTGAATTCAAACTTATTACTTTTCTCATTAAATTATTCTTAAAATTTCAGGAATTCAATTTTCAGAGAACTGCTTCTTTTTGAGAGGGTAAAGTAGGGTAGGTAACATAATCTACTATCATATAGCTATATATTTCCATTATTTTAAGCAGAAAACCAAAAAAGCTTAAAAATGCCAATCTCCATATCTAAATTGTAGCATAATTAAATAGTAAAAACAAAATAACAATAAATTATACCTCAGTTTAATGTTTCATTCCGTATCCTTAATTCTAATCTAAAAAAGACCACTATTTGAGGGACCACAGAAGCCTCTCTAACCCACAAGCACATTGGCACTATCTTCTACTTATAATAAGAATATTTTCACACTGTATAGCCAACCTTATATGTTATATTCTGGCAGTTTTCATCCACAGAAGCATTAAGGATGGGAAACTGTAGTAATCCCAAGGATGCAGCCTGTTTAACAGAAAGAGATTGCAACTTTAGCACCTTCTAACTCGGAAGCGGTAGAGGATTCCAAGTAATAATAAGTATAAATATTAAAAGAGGAGGGAGAGATTAATTTCAAGTCTCCATGTACCTAGGCACATTACTTCCAACGTTACCTTCAAGCAGTGCAGAACTGAGTCACCCTAATCATTTCAAAATAAAAGATTTAAAGCAGTCAGGTAGCTTGTAAAGATCAAGGAGATTTTTCTAAGAAATTTCCTCACATGTAGTCTTAAGATTTCCATGAGAAGTAAACCTGTAGTCCAAACATACACTAGGAATTAAAACACAAAAAGACAGGTAAGCTATTTCCCCATGTAGAAAGAACACATAATAAGGATTTCAAAGTGCACTGGCCAGGAAAGGTCAATTTTCTACCTGGTGTCCTTGGCCAAATGAAGGGCTGAGCTGGCATGAACATTTACTTTAGTGCCTGAGTCTCACTGAATAGTATTTATGTTTTCCCTTTCTGCCTTCTTCTCCTTTAATCTTTCTCCTTCCTTTTTCCTTTTCTCCCTTTCTCTCTCTTTTTTTTTATAGCCCCAGAAACTGTGACCTTTTGACTTTTAACACCATTTCTCTCCTGTCCATATTGAGATTTCCCTGTTTCCAAAATGTTGATAGCTGTTTCTGTGCCCATCCAGGATCTAACAATCAAGGTTTACATATTGCATGTGGTAGTCATGCCTTGTATTAAATTGAAAAGATAGCAAAATTAAAATGCTTAGGATTGTGCTTAAAAAGAATTTCTTCCCTCCGCTTCCTTTGTCCAGTCCCATTAAGAGTTTTTTACATGCATTATGTTATTTTTGTCTGTGGGTTGGTGGCCTTAATAGGGGAGGAAAAATGTGAAATTCTTGAACTAGAGAGTTACAGTGATTAGTTAGGATGGGTATGGAAGTAGATCAATGGAAGAAAAATATAATGAAAAGATTTGCTACAAATTCTTTGATTTTTATGGCTTGGAAATTTTAATAAGTATTTGATTTGATAAATGTAACTTTAATCTTCTTTGTGTAAAAATCCATAACTAAGGTTAATCTAAAGTGTTACACATAAAAACAGTGTTTTGAGTATAATCCAAATTTTATAAAAAATACAAGGTATGTGCCCACGGATTAGGTTATTTTTTCCCCTGTACAATACTTCATAGTATTTTCCAAATGGTCTGTAATTTATATAAAATGTTATTTTAAAACAAAGCAAGCTGGCCAGGCACAGTGGCTCATGCCTGTAATCCTAGCCCTCTGGGAGACTGAGGTGGGTGCATCGTTTGAGCTCAGGAGTTCGAGACCAGCCTGAGCAAGAGCGAGACCCCCATCTCTACTAACAAAATAAAAAGAAATTAGCTGGACAACTAAATATATATAGAAAAAAATTAGCCAGGCATGGTGGCGCATGCCTGTAGTCCCAGCTACTGGGGAGGCTGAGGCAGAAGGATTGCTTGAGCCCAGGAGTTTGAGGTTGCTGTGAGCTAGGCTGACGCCACAGCACTCTAGCCCGGGCAACAGAGTGAGACTCTGCCTCAAAAAAATAAATAAATAAAACAAAGCAATCTAACTTTTATGTTTTCAAAATAAAGATTAGTTTTAGATTAGTTATTCAGACTGAAACAATGAAGAAAAATGATAATAAAAGAAATTCAAGTGTTAAACAGCTGGTCTATCCTTGCTTCAAAATAGACTTGCTGTCACCAGGAAACAGTAAGAGGAACCTAATCAGAAAGACAGAGGTGGTGCGCTCTTGCTCTTCAAGGTTAACTTCTCCACTGGGGTCTTCACTGTTTTCTTCCCCTAATGCCAGGATCTTGCACCGATAATCCTTCCCACCCCAATTTGTTTTATCTACCTGTTCTCCAGCTCTTTCCTGTACCCTACAAACCTGCTCAATTTTTCCTTGAAGATGTGCAGGAGGGGAGGAGGCAGATGGAACATTTCCACACTCTCCTGCACACAGCCACCTTAACTACCCTCTGCACCTCCTGCCCTGTCTGCCTTTCACCAGCTTTTCCTAATGCTCCTCTTTCTCAATTCATATTCATTCCCCAACCAAGCTTCCACCTCAATAATACTCAATCAGTTCTGGCTGAGGCCACTCATGGCCTCCTGATTACTACTCCAATAGCCTATTCCTATTCCACATCCTATTTAACCTTTGTGATGCACACGCCTGCTTATCTATACTCGGCCTTTAAAACTTTTTTCTTCTTAGTGTAAGAGGCTGAATCAACGGCCCCACTCTTTCACACCTCCCTTTATCCACATCCTTTGGTAATGCTCTTTCAGACTGACTGAGCTTAGTGACTTGCTTTGGTCAACAGACAAGAACAAACTTGAGCTGGGCACTGTGGCTCACACCTGTAATCCTAACACTTTGAGAGGCTAAGGTAGGAGAATTGCTTAAGTCCAGGAGTTTGAGGTTGCAGTGAGCTATGATGATACAACTGCACTCTAGCCAGGGAGACAAAGCAAGACTGTATCTGAAAAAAACAAAAACAAAAAACTTGTGCAGTAGAGACTGGGTAAATAAAATGGACTGAGCATTTCTGCTTCCTCTCTTCATTCCTGCCAGTACTATGAGACCACGTGCAGGCTGGTATGCCAGGGAGACGACAGAGACTTAGGGAAAGAAAGGAGCCAGCCCTGCTGAGGCCATCCCACACCAGCCAGCCCCTAGCCAACCTGCTAGCTGACTGCATACGAGAGACCTCTGCTAAGATCAGCAGACTCACCCTGCTCACCTATAGACTCATGAGAAACAATAAATGGCTGTTGTTTTAAATTATTAAATTTTAGGGGTGGCTTGTTAAATAGCAATAGATATACTTGGTTTCTAAGTGCCTCTTTCCTCATTATCCTATCATCATCCTACCACAGGCCCCACACACCCTCTTCGATTGTCTTTGCCAACTCCACCTCTATCTACCCCTGTGAAACCCTTTGCCTTCTCATCCATACACAATTTGGGTGATGTCATCCACCTGTTTCAATTGCCTTGTCTATAGATAACACTAGAGACATAATGAAGTCCAGATTGCTCTTTCATTATAGACACCTACTGCATCTTACATTTATAAAGCACCCACTTACTTATTTGTTAGGGTAGTGGCTTAAAAAGTGGAGCTAAAAGAGAATAGTTTCTGCCTCGCGAGGTTCAGCATCCACTGAAGAGACAAGTGTGAAAGCACGTGCCACACACTGAGATAAGTTGCAATGGGAAACAAAACAGTATTTAACTCGGTGACAGCTGCAGAAGGCTTCTGGAGGGGTCTGTACTTGAACACAATTTAGTATTTAGGATGTCCAGGTATTCGATCAAGAGAGGAGCATACATTTCAGGTGGAATTGTATATTCTGGCAATTATGTGTAGCTTAATATGACTAAAACAGAGGAAGGGGAGGACTGGAGAGGTAGGCAGCAGAGATGTATAACAATATCTACATGCCACATTAAGGAGTTTGGAAACTATCCTAAAAGCAAGAGAACCACCAAAAAGAATCAGGGAATAAAACAGTAATTTGATTTATGGTGTAGTCTTGGTGCAGTGTCAAGAAAGGGCAGGAGGGGAGCCACATTGGCATTAGAGACACCAGTATGGCCTTCTGCGTGAAACAGACCAGAAGCCGAAACAGCTTCTCCACTTGTTAGCGAGAAGTCCCTGACAACCTTCTCAAACTCTTTGAGCACCAGCTGCCTTAAATGGAAAGTGAGGATGGTAATATTTACATGTCAGGGTTACTCTGAGAGTTAAGAGATAATATATACAGCATGCTTAATACAGAGTCTGGCACATTGTAGCTGTTGTAAATAGTCATTAATATGAGCCAGACTGTAAGTTAGTTCCTCAAGGTCAGCTGATGGTCTTATTCCAGTTTATATGGGTCCCATGGCCTAGCACTAGAATTGATTCCTAGGACCCTCGATATAAGTTTGTTGAATAAAGGAAAATACCTATCAGTGGTATTTGTAAAATCAATACCAAGTCTCATTTTAGATCAAATCATGACTTTGTTGGAGTAATCTTTTTAGAATTAAAGGCTTTCTTAACTGGCAGGATAATCTCCACCTAGCTCAAAGAGATAAGTAAATAAAAATATGACAGAAATGTCAATTTTATAAATTCCTATTAAAGAAATAGTATATTTGTAGGCCAGGCATGGTGGCTCACGCCTGTAATCCTAGCATTCTGGGAGGCCAAGGTGGGTGGATTGCTCAAGGTCAGGAGTTTGAAACCAGCCTGGGCAAGAGTAAGACCCCGTTTCTACTAAAAATACAAAGAAATTAATTGGCCAACTAAAAAAAAAAAATATATATATATATGTGTGTATATATATATATATATATAAAAAAAATTAGCCAGGCATGGTGGCGCATGCCTGTAGTACCAGCTACTTGGGAGCCTGAGGTAGAAGGATTGCTTGAGCCCAGGAGTGTGAGGTTGCTGTGAACTAGGCTGATGCCACAGCACTCTAGCCCGGGCAACACAGTGAGACTCTGTCTCAAAAAAAAAAAAAAAAAAAAGAAATAGTACATTTGTATATTTTCTAACTATATGATGTGATGAGAATATTTTTATTCAAACCCATAGTCAACACACTATATATTTACAAAACAAAATTTAAATGTCCTTCTCAAAGCCTTGTTTGAAGTGGATGAAATCTTACCTTTACGAAGAAGGGCATAAAAGTGAGTTTAATTCCACGAGCTAAAGCAATGGGTTTTAATTCTTCTCGTAGCTTAACCAGTTCAGTAAGGTCAACCTCATCACAATAGCCAAAGTGAGGTATCTTCAGGGCTGCAGACATAGTCTTGACCATTGCTTTTTGAAAGCCTGGAAAAGATTCAACCATTACTTATGTAAATTCTTAAACCTTTCCATCCTTTTTAAAACACTAAAATAGAATGTTCTCTAATGTCCTTTACTCTCTCAGTTAAACTCTTCCTCTTGTTACTATCTTCATCACATTACATTACACTGAAAGTCACTAATTTCAAAGCTGGAACATTGACTACATCACAACACCCAGTGGCAAGTACAATAATAGAGCAGATAATTGCTTTAAATGCTGTGGTGAATACAAAATTCAAAAGGATGCAAGCCATGTATTTACCTAAAGGCTTTCTTGCAAAGCCACTCTTCTGGAAGTTAATCATCTTAAGAGTTTATAAATAACAAGTCAGAACTAGTTATTTTGAAAGCTAACTAAAAATAATGACTGTTTAAAATGTCCTGAGCAAGTCTTCAAGCAGAAAAATTATCAGTATACAAGTTTATATTCCAAGAAACCTGCTAAGGTATCACTCTTCAGAAATAAACAGCACATATAAATTGAAAGTGTTTCCAGAAAAAGCTATGTTATTTCTCCATTGAAAAATTATATGCTGAATTTGAACTTACCCTTCAGTAAGAATTAAAAACATATGACATACATTTATCTATTGAAGCAGCTTTCCCCAAAATAAGCATACTATTTCCTTATATTATGTTATTATTATTACCTTTTATGGGTTCTGTTTTGTCTTTGCCCGTGAATACCGGAGGTTTTGACACTGGTATGGGAACAGTCATGTCTTTTGGTTTTGGCAGAGGTGGTATAATTTCAGCTTTTGGTGAAGGAGGTAATATAGCTCCTGTCTGCTTTTCCAAATAGTTGAGAATATCTTCTTTAAGTATTCTGCCATCTTTTCCTGAGCCAACAACTTCACTCAGCTTAATCTAAAAAATGACATATTTTAATGCTAAAAATACAACTACTTAAAAATGAATCAATCATTAAAGTTTCAAAACGGAATTTAATTGAAGGTGAAAATATATGTCTGCCCAATAAATACAAGGAAATAACATTTTCATTATCTTAATAGACAAGCTATAGCTATCCTACATAAGCAATCATTTACTACTTTTGTACACACTGGTAACTATGAGATATCTATGTACTCCATACCTATTATAAAAACTTGCATTTTTAAATAGTCAGGTATTTTTAAATCTCTTGCATAATCTTTACTCGATCTTTTCTACTCTTGGAGACTATATAAGAAGAGGGAGAACTGGGCCAGGTGTGGTAGTTCACGCTTGTAATCTCAGTGCTTTGGGAGGACAAGAAGGGAGGATCACTTGAGGCCAGGAGTTTAAGACCAACCTAGGCAACATGATGAGACCCTGCCTCCACAAAAAAATATTTAAAAATTAGTCAGCCATGGTACAACATGCCTATAGTTCCAGCTACTCAGGAGGCTGAGGCAGGAGGATACCTTGAGCCCAGGAGTTGAAGGCCACGGTGAGCTATGATTGGGCCACTGCAGTTCACCCTGGGCAACAGAGTGAGACCCCGTTTCCAAAATAGCAACAACTAAGAACAGAGAATTTGAGAGTTTAAAGAAGAAATAACATTATAACAAATTTAGACCAATGTTTCTGATGTTGGTAACAAATTAAACATGTAATTGTTTAAATAATCATCACACCAAACTTTTCTCAAATTAGTTTTTTTCTGATAGTTGCTTTGGAAAGATCAGTACAAAACCGTTAATTCTAGTTAAATAAACATAAACATATAAGCCTGAATGATATCCTCACACATAGTGTGTATTAATTAATTTCTTAGGGTTAAGTCCAGCTTCCCTTGTATTAGTGCAGCTCTAAAGATAACATTTAAAATAACTTAAAAAGACTAAAGGACTTTAATATGTCAAACATTAAGTTTGTAACAAACTGAGAATTTAAACAAATAATTTTTAGGCAATTATAAGTAACTGTAAATGCCACAATTTTTAAACAAATTCAATTTATAAACATGCAAACTGCAAGAAGAAAACGGTGACTTATAATAATAAAATCTATTTAATTTCTAGTAATCATGTAAGTATTCTAATTATCATATACATCTTTAGGAAGTGGTATAGGAAAGCCAAATCATGCATTTCTTCTATAGGTGGTCTTTCTGTACAAGAAAAAAAATTGGTAAAATGCTTTATAGCTTTCAAAGCAACATATAAAACCATTATTTCATCTGATGCCCTTAATAATCTAGTGTTCTATATTATTATTTCTATTTTTTATTGTGCTAAATGCCTTTATATTTAAACACATTTAAGGGTTACATAAAATTTTCATCAGGGTATATATAACATAATTTATCTAAGCATTTCCCTGATTTTGAATACATACACACCTTTTGATTTTTGGCTATATAAAACAGCAGGAAGAATGTATCCTAGATTATTTCTTGGGATAGTTCTCCAATGGCTGGATAATTGGCTGAAAGGGTATGAACATTTTAATGATACTATTACATATTTCCAAAATGTAAACTTTTGTTTTTTCCCACTGTAACATAACTACTTTTCTCAAAAACAGACAAACAAAAAGTCTGCACTGTGAGGCACAGTGGAAAGAACTCAGGCTTTGAAAACAGACAAATTCGTGTTCAAATCCCCAGTTCAGTTTCCTTGATTTCTGATAGTTAACCAACCTCCCTGCCCTTTTTCATCAGCAAAATGGGAATAATCCAAACCATCCCACAGGGTTGCTATGAGGATTAGAGATCATGTGTGTACAGAGTCTGGTCCATGTTCAAATACCGTCATGTGCTCAAATAACAGAGTCAGTGATTGTTGAGGCACTGCACAATGTCTAAGAGCACTGGTTTTAGAGTGACATAGACTCACTTTTGAATTCTGGCTCTGATGCTGTGTTAGCTCTGTGTCCTCAGACTTGATACTTAACCTGTCCAAGTCTTAGAACAGCCTCTTATCTCACAGGGCTAAATGAGATAATATGCAAACACTTATCAGAGTGCCAGCGGGGCCCCCTGCCTGGCATTCTACCCTCCATTGAGTCAATGACCAACAGAGGGAATACAAAGTGGCTCTTCCTGTCCCCTTTAGATTAGGACAGATCCGTGATCCCACATCCACATTCAGCCCATTTCCTTTTGTTTTTTCTTCTCATTGCTATTCTGCTTCCTTCATTCCCTTTACAGGTTTTCACTCCTTCAATAAATCAATCACATGCACCCAACTTCTCATTTCTCCCAAGTACTTTTATACAACTATCACTTTTTAGTAACATACATTTTCCTGTTTTCTTTAATGCTAACTTAGGCCATTTCATGATGGGATAGTTGGCTACTTTTTCAAAGACACAAATGTATACTTTCTATGCAACCTTAGACTTACATAGGGACTTACATTGTTTTCCATTGCAAGGCGGCGAACGGCAGGAGTTGCCAGTGTTTTCTGGCCCTTTATCTCCTGGTGTGTGTGTTCATCATGTGACACAGCGGGAGTTTCCACAACATCTTCTTCTGAATCTGGTAACAAGGTAAAACTTAACTTCAGTTGAAAATACAAAAAGGAAAAAAAAATCGTAGTGGCCTATAATACCTTAAATTCAACTTAAAGTTTGTCATCTAAATGCATAATAGTTGAGTTGCTTCAGAAAAAGGAAAACACAATTATCTTAACGGTAGGGCTAGAGCAGGGGTAGATACATACTGGTACCTGGTACTGTTTAATTATTAGTACCTGATGTATACTTCACTTTTGTTAAAATCACTGTAGCTACAAGTTAAAAAATGAGAGTTTCTTCAATGAATTTTAAAACATGTATTTTATGCTGGGCGTGGAGGCTCACGCCTGTAATCCTAGCACTCTGGGAGGCTGAGGCGGGAGGATTGCTTGAGCTCAGGAGGTCAAGACCGGCCT
>CAUYRT010055887.1:0-11824 GCA_963574885.1 Lepilemur ruficaudatus
TTTACAGTCACAATTTGTAGTGAGCTGATTTCCCAAAATATATTACCACTCAAGTTGACTTATCTTGTTACATTCAAAAACCTACTCTGTCAAAGTAGTCCAGAGAGTACATACATAGTGCTCCAACTGTATCTACGTACATAAAACTGATTTATGTGATTAACTGTATACCTCGGTAAATTCACTGAAAAGCGAACTCTTATCTCAAACTTCCTTAGAATGTCCGAGGCCAGGGAATTTTAACCACTGGTGGCATGAGGGACTGGTGGCTTAAGGGTTCCCTTACCCTCTGTAGAATATAGCTTTTGCTGCCAGGTATGTGCCCAGGACACCCTCTCCCTGGGGATCTGCCACTGGAACTATGGACTAGTTTTTGTTCTTCAGCTTCCTTTTTTCCAGATTGTAGGTAGATTTCCCCATGTCTACATCCTGGTAGGGCGTTCTTTCTTCAGCCAAGTTACAAAACCGTTAATCCACTTCTAAGCCCTCTTGGTTCTAGATCTGACTGTATACCTTTGAATGATCTTGAGGGTTTCCCAAGTCTTCATTAGCAACACATTGACCAACATATTTCGATGGGGAACACTTTGGCACCAAGCTGAATGTGTTCATTTTTGTTTCTCTGGGGAGGTAACCATCTCTGAGTTCTGGGGATACCCTACAGTATACACTGCCTAGTCTCCCATTACTGGGGCTAGCGGTGCTTATTACGTAGCATATCATGTCAAATATTAATTCAACAAACATTTTGTGAGCACCTACTCTGGATCAAGCATTGTGCTAGGTGCTGGGGATACGACAGTGGGCAAAATATACACCTGCCCTTTGGAGTGTACAAGCTAGGGGACAAAAGAGGGCCATGGGCAGTGAGATTCATTTTTCTAACAAACATGCAGAATTGAGACATCCGAAAGAGTCCCGTCCTCCAAAAGTCACAACAAGAGGTTATACCCCACCCCACATACTTCTAACAAGGGTTTTGTAGCTTTTCTCGTGAAATAGCTTTGAGAGCCTCTGGTGCATTCTTTTAAATAACTCAGTGGTGGCAAAGCCTTGAGTGGTTCACAGCAGATCTGACTTTGGGAAATAACTAAAAGGACTTCAGAGTTAAGTCTGGCAAATAATTCGTGTGATAAAGCTAGGTAATAACATCGTGGGTACAAAATAAACAAGTAAGAGTCTCTGGAGACTGATTCTTGTCTTGCTCAAAAACTGTCTCTGGAAGCAATTCCCAAACTGGAGAGCCAAGAACGTTTGTAGGCACAACAGCATCACTGTTTAGCCTTCCAGAGTTGAAAAGGGCCACACTTATTTGGATGGGAAGCTCCAGAGCACAGCAGGGTTATTACACTCCACAACCTTTGTGAGCTCTTTTGAACTTGAGAGCCTATGGCTCTATTTTTTTTCTTTTTTTTTGAGACAGTCTCACTCTGTTGCTCGGGCTAGAGTGCCGTGGCGTCAGCCTAGCTCATAGCAATCTCAAACTCCTGGCCTCAGGCGATCCTCCTGCCTCAGCCTCCCTAGTAGCTGGGACTACAGGCATGCGCCACCATGCGCGGCTAATTTTTTCTATATATTTTTAGTTGGCCAATTAATTTCTTTCTATTTTTAGTAGAGATGGGGTCTTGCTCTTGCTCAGGCTGGTCTCTAAACTCCTGACCTTGAGCGATCCACCCACCTCGGCCTCCCAGAGTCCTAGGATTACAGGCATGAGCCACCACGCCTGGCCCCTATGATTCTATTTTTATATAAAAAACAATCTCCTATCTTGGCAGTTATGAACTCCCAGAAGGAGGAAGGGGCCTTAGGCAGCATCTTCCCAAGCCCCCATCTGTGCCAACCACGTGTGAGGACAGCGGAGCACCAGGGTGGACAGCCCCACTTCAGGGGCCGGCATCTGGATTCAGACCCCAGCTCTGTCCCTCGTGAGCCGTGACCTAAGCCAGATCACTTAGCCTCTCTGTGCCTCAGTGTCTTCATCTTTAGAATAGGAATAACAATATTTGCAGCTACCTTGTAAACCATTCCATGAGATAGTCATGGAAATTAAATCAGTTAGGATATTGTAAAGCATTAAGAACAGAGGCTCAGTAAGTGAATGGGTAATTTTCCAACTATATTTTGGTTCTTCAGGAGAAAGAACCATGGATATACTTTTTTTTTGTAATGGTACTTGGCATGAGCTATCAACATGATACATCCTCAACAAAAATGTATTCCCGAAGGAAGCCACACCCTCCCTCCAAGAGCTCTGTGTCCTGATACACACATCTGCTTCTACAGATGCCAGCCCTTTCCTTGTTGGGTACTTTCTCTGGGATAATATCTTCCCTTCTGCCTTGGTTCTTGGCAGGTAGACAGCAGGGGGGAGTGAGAAGCAGAATGAGGAATAGGCGGGTGGAAACGCAGGGCCCTCTGTCTTAGCACTGGCTTCAGCTGTCCCATGAGGACCATACTCTCATGATTTAAAATAGATAGAGGGAGGCCAGGCGAGGCGGCTCATGCCTGTAATCCTAGCACTCTGGGAGGCAGAGGCAGGAGGATAGCTCAAGATCAGGAGTTTGAGACCAGCCTGAGCAAGAGCGAGACCCCGTTTCTACTAAAAGTAGAAAGAAATTAATTGGCCAAGTAAAAATATGGAAAAAATTAGCCGGGCATGGTGGCGCATGCCTGTAGTCCCAGCTACTCGGGAGGCTGTGGCAGAAGCATTGCTTGAGCCCAGGAGTTTGAGGTTGCTGTGAGCTACGGCACTCTAGCCTCGGCAACAGAGTGAGACTCTGTCTCAAAAATAAATAAAATAAAATAAAATAAAATAGAGGGCCAGGTGTAGTAGCTCATGTCTGTAATTCCTGCACACTGGGAGGCTGAGGAGGGAGGATCAGGGGGGACGCCAGGAGTTTGAGATCAGCCTGGGCAACACAGTGAGACCCTAGCTCTACAAAAAATTAAAAAGTTAGCTGGCCGTGATGGCGCATGCCTGTAGTTCCAGCTACTCAGGAGGCTGAGGCAGGAGGATCACTTGAGCTGGGAAGTTTGAGGCTGCTGTGAGCTATGATTGTACCACTGCACTCCATCCTGGGTGACAGAGTGAGATCCTGTCTTAAAATAAAATAGCCCTACCGGTGGTCAGAGCAAGCTAGCCAATCCCACCAGGCCCAGGTGACACAACACGGCAGTGGGGCTGAGCTGCCTGCCTGCCACCGTGGAGAAGAGGGGCTTTGTTTTGGGGTCAAGTGGCTGCTACCTGACACTATAGGAACTGCCAGGAGCAGCGCTGAAAAGAAGGCTGTGGCTCCCCGAGGGCGGCAATACCCCGGAGGCGTCTCCATCACTGGGGAGGGCCTGGGGATCCCTAACCAGCTGGCTTCTCACTGGCTTGGTTCTATTTTTAGACACCATGGTAGGTTGGATTATCTCCCATCCCAAACATACTCCCAAGCCACCAGCAGCATTTTCAGCAACTCCAGCTAAGTCTGCCTCTTCCTCAGAACTAACCAAAAAGGTCACTGGAAAGGGTAGAAGGTCAATGTTCAGCTACCTCTGAGAGCAGGTCTCAGGCTGAGGTGGCTGCTGGCCCTTCACGCATGATCTGGTCCTAACAGTTCCACAACCCACTGTGCCTAAACACAGGTGTCACAGTCCTCCCAAGCCTTCTGCCCCTCGAGGGCCTGGCCCAAGGCCTCTTCCTGGCCCCAGGACTTACAGCAGCTGAGTCCTCCCCTTCCCAGCCTTCCTGGCTCAGACTCCCCCTTCAGCGGGCCCTGGTCATGCCTCAGGACACAAACCGGCATCAGACTCTCCCTCGTGGCTTGGTAAACATACAGATGCCCGGGCCCAACTTTAAACTCATTAAATCAGAGTCTGTGGGGTGGGGTCAGGCGTCTGAATTTTTTTTAATGAGGTTCTAGATGATTCTGATTCACACCAAACTCTGAGAGTCAAAGCTCTAATCAGTCATGTTCTCTTTGATTCTCACTTCCTTGTTTGATTGAAACTGGAAACCCCTTAGGCTCAGGCTATCACCAGCATTAATTTCTGCCTCTCTAGAAAGTAAAGTTTCTATTGAAATTATGCAGATACCAGATCTCCAAAATGAAAGACTGGCTTCCTATTTGCCTAGGGATTGGCATTTCTTGCATATCAGATTCTGCTTTTTAAATATATGGGCCCAACGCTGTGGCTCACGCCGTAATCCTAGCACTCTGGGCTGCCAAGGTGGAGGGATCACTTAAGGTCAGGAGTTCAAGACCAGCCTGTGCAAGAACAAGATCCCATCTCTACCAAAAATGGAAAAAATTAGCTTGATATGATGGAGGGTACCTGTAGTCCCAGCTACTCAGGAGGCTGAGGCAGGAGGATCCCTGGGGCCCAGGACTTTGAGGTTGCAGTGAGCTACGTATGATGAAGCCACTGCACTCTACCCGGGGTGACAGAGTGAGACTCTGTCTCAAAAAAAAAAAAAAAAGATTAAAAAGATAAATATAAAATATGAGGAGTATTCGTAAGAGTAACAGGAGAGGTGGCTTGGCATCATTCATTTATGCAAGAAGTATCTCTTGAGTATCTATTCTAAGCCAGACACATTCTAGGCACTAGGGATTCAAAAATGAACAGGCCAGGCTGGGTCTCTCCCTTCATGGAGCTGACATTCTGGTGAGAGAGAGAGTAAACAAACAAGTAAGTAAATAAGATAATTTCAGACAGGAATTGAATCAGGATGTTCTCAGCCACAAGTAACAGAAAATCCCAACTGAACTGGCTTAAGTTATAAGAGTGATTTCTTACCCCACCTATATGCATCTCCCCAAATGCACATGTTGAAGTCCTAACCCCCAGCACCTCAGAATGTGGCTATGTTTGGAGACAGAGCCTTGAAAGAGGTAATTAAGTTAAAATGAGGTCATTGGAGTGAGCCCTAATGCAATGTGACTGGTGTCCTTATAAAATAAGGAGATGAGGACTCAGGAACAGAGGGAGGACTACGTGAAGACAGACGCAGGGAGAACATGTCATCTGCAAGCCAAGGAGAGAGGCCTCAGAAGAAACCAGTACCTCGATCTTGGACTTCCAGCCTCTAGAACTGTGAGAAAATAAACTTACGCTGTTTGAGCCACCCAGTCTGTGGTACTTGTTATGGTAGCATAACTCCCACACTCACCCAAGAAGAACTCCTGAGGCAGACAGCTCCAGGCTTGATGAAGTCAGGGACCCAGTGGCTTCATCAAGGACCTGTGTTCCTTTCACTCTCTGCTCTGCCATGGCCTGCCTGGTCCTCAGCGCCCCGTGTGGTTGTAAGCTTGGTCTCGAAGGCGTCGCTCAGACAGGCTGACGTTCCCTGAAAGGAAAAAGAGCCTGTTTCATGCTGTATATCTCCTTTTCAAAAAAATGACATTTTTCCCAGAAGCCCCGCAATAGATTCCCCTCACATGTCATTGACCGAACTGTCCTCATAGGCGCAGTCCCAAACCATGCCCTGACAAAGGGGCTGGGAGCACCACGACGGGCTTAGGCTAATTAGGATGCACTCCCGAGATGTGTGGGGCTGGGAATAGGCACCTGACCAAAATCAGAGCTCCCTCAGCCAGGAGGAAGGGGAAATGGCTGCTGGGAAGGCAGCCAACAGCGTCCGCTCTGGCTGTTGTGATAAGACAGGCCAATGTGGCAAACAGTGGTGTGGTGGAGTGAAGGGGACAGCATTAGGGAGGTCAGGGAGGGCCTTTCTGAGAAAGTGACATTTCAGCTGATACCCAGTTGAAGGGGAGGAGCCAGCAAGCAAAAACTGGGGAACAGAGCATTCCAGGCAGCGGAACTGCAAAGGCGCAGGGTGTGAGCGAGCTTTCCAGAAAGAAGTGGAACTGCACTATCTCTAACAAGGCCGCCCCTGCCCTGCCCTTCTGCATCCCTCCCACGCTCTAACTCAGTCTGCCTGCCTGAAAAATGGGACTTAATAAGGATTGTCGGTCACCTCCATGTGTCTGAGTCATCACCCGGGGAGGACACCAGCCTAGCTGCTGCCACAAGGCTGTCAACAAGAGCAGAAAGCCCTGGAACAAGCAGGCAGGCATTCTCTTCCCAGAGCGATGGGAAAATTCCAAATGGCCTATTCAACTGTCCCGGTGAGCGAGTGCCATGAAGCTTTGCACTTTCGATTGGAGGAAAATTTACAGAGTTTGAAGAAGAGGAGGCTACAAAGAAGGCCTATGCCTTGGGGACTTTGAGAAACTTGTGCCCAGGTCCTCTGGGAAGGTAAATTTCACCAGCCAGAAGTCCATGTCCCCGAGTCACATCACTTCTGCCCGGGCAGGGACGGTGGGAGAGTGTGGGAGAGACCTCAGTCTCTCGGCAGAACTCGGGAGAATGAATCCATAGAGGTGGCAGGATCACCTTGGGAGAAAGGGAGATCTGATATTAAATATGAATTCATAACAAGTCAGAAGCCATTTGTATTAAATTTGAAATAATGAAAACAGTCTAATATGATAATATAAAAAAAAAAAAAAGAACATGAGTCCAGCA
Organism: Lepilemur ruficaudatus; assembly: GCA_963574885.1. NCBI lineage: Eukaryota > Metazoa > Chordata > Mammalia > Primates > Lepilemuridae > Lepilemur > Lepilemur ruficaudatus. Next base: position 6,517 of record CAUYRT010055887.1, read on the forward strand.
TCAGTTAAGAGGTGCAGCCTCACCAGATGCCGGCTGGAAGGAACGTTATAGGTCATCTGTCCACCTGCTTTACTTACTGCTTTTCTTTCCTTTTTTCTTTTTTTTTTATACCTGTTATACAAGAAGATGCTTTTCTTTTTTTACTTGAAATATTTTTTCTTCTTTTTATTATTATTATTTTTTTTTTTTTTGAGACAGAGTCTCACTCTGTTGCCCGGCTAGAGTGCCGTAGCATCAGCCTAGCTCACAGCAACCTCAAACTCCTGGGCTCAAGCTATCCTTCTGCCTCAGCCTCCCAAGTAGCTGGGACTACAGGCATGTGCCACCATGACTGGCTAATTTTTTGGATATATTTTTAGTTGGCCAATTAATTTCTTTGTATTTTTAGTAGAGACGGGGTCTTGCTCTTGCTCAGGCTGGTTTCGAACTCCTGACCTTGAGCGATCCGCCCGCCTCGGCCTCCCAGAGTGCTAGGATTCCAGGCGTGAGCCACTGCACCCGGCCTTCTTTTTATTATTTTTAATTGACAGATAAAAATTGTACATACTTATAATGTACAGTGTGATATTTCCATGAATGTATATACAGTGTGTAATGATCCAATCACGGCAAACAGCATATCCATCACCTCAAACAGTTATTTCTTTGTGATGGGAACATTCAAAATCCACTCTTCTGGTTATCTGAAAACATACAATACCCTCCAGGGCTATAGGACACTAGAACCCATTCCTCCTGTCTAGCTGTGTTTTTGTATCTGTTAACCAACCTTTGGCCATCCCCACACCTCCTTACCCTTCCCTACTTCTATTAACCACTACTCTACTCTCTACTCCTATAAGGTCAACTTTTTTTAGCTTCCACATATGGGTGAGAACATGTGGCATTTATCTTTCTGTGCCTAGCTTATTTCACTAAACATGATGTCCTCCAAGCTCATCCATGTTCCAGAGAATGACAGAATTTCATTCTGTTTTATGGCTAAATAGTATTCCATTGTGTATATATACCACGCTTTATGGATTCAGCTGTTGATGGGCACTTAGGTTGATTTTCTATCTTGGCTATTCTGAATGATTCTGCAAAAAACATGGGAGTACAGATATCTTTGTGACGTACTGATTTCCTTTCTTTTGGATATATGCTCAGTAGTGGGATTTGCTAGATCATATGGTAGTTCTATTTTGAGGAAACTCCATACTGTTTTTCATAATGGCTGTGCTCATTTACATTCTCACCAACCATGTATGAGTTCCCTTTTCTCTACATCCTTGCCAGCATTTGTTATTTTTTGTCTTTTTGATAATAGCCATCCTAACTGGGGTGAGATGATATCTCATTGTGGTTTAGATTTGTATTTCCCTGATGATTAGTGATGTTGAGCATTTTTTCATTTACCTGTTGGCCATTTATATGTCTTCTTTTGAGATGTATCTATTTAACTCATTTGCCCATTTTTAATCAGATTATTATTATTCTTATTTGCTGTTGAGTCATTTGAGCTCCTTGTATATTCTGGATATTAATCCATTGTTGGATGAATAGTTTGCAAATATTTTCTCCCATTCTGCAGGTTGTCTCTTAACTCTGTTGACTGTTTCCTTTGCTGTGCAGAAGCTTTTTAGTTTGATATAATCCCATTTGTCTATTAAAAATATGTTTTTATATTCTTATTATTAAAGCTGGCATAAATAGAGCAAAAAAGGTAAAGTCCCACTGGTATATTGATACAACCACTTTGAAAAAACTTTAACTTTACCTAGTCAAGTTGAACATGTCACATATCCTGTGGCCCAGTAATGCCACTCCTAGGTATATAACCAGAGAACCTTGTATACATTTGCACCACAAGATGTGTACAGGAATACTTATGGTAGCTTTGTTCCTAGGAGCACAAAACTGACAATGATCCAAATTCCATCAAAAACAGAATACCTGTTAAATTGTGGTATATTCATATAATGGATTACTATACTAATACATCAATAAAATGAATGAAGATAGCTACATCCATCAGCATGGTTGGACCTTACAATATAATATTGGTTGATAAAAGCTAGCCAGAAAATACGGTATGGTACCAATTATATAAAGTTCATAAACAAGCACTGAAGATTAAGTTTTAACATGAATTTTAGAGGGGACAAAAACATTCAAATCATAGATGTGGTCCTTTTGTAAAATTATTTTTTTTAATTTTTTTTTAAGAGATTGGATTTCACTCTGTTACCCAGGCTGGAGTGCAGTGGTGCAGTCATAGCTCACTGCAGCCTCAAACTCCTGGGCTCAAGTGATCCTACGGCCTCAGCCCCCTGAGTAGCTGGGACTACAGATGTGCACCACTACACCTGACTAATATTTTCTATTGTTTGTGGAGACAGGGTCTCACTATGTTGCCCGGGCTGGTCTCAAACTCCTAGCCTGAGGTGATCCTCCTGCCTCAGCTTCCCAAAGTGCTGGGACTACAGGTAGGAGCCACTGCACCTGGCCTATAAATTTATTCTTTAGAGAACTTCTGCTCTGGGGAGATGGAACAGACATACTCACCCCTATTCCTCCCACTGATACAACTAAAACAAATATAAGAAGACTCTGAAAGGTGGAGAGAAGTAGGCAAGCCAGCTGGGGACCTTGGGACACTAGGACCACACAGTGATGAATTCCCTGAATTGTCTTTTTGTTCATCTGTCCCAGAGGTGGAGCTGAAGAATCCAGCAACCCAGAAATGTGAAGGGGCACAAACAAAAAAAGGTTCCAACAGAAGCCCACCTTCGCAGGCCAAAAGAGCAGGAAAGGGATGGCCTGGCAAGACAGAAAGCTTCTAGGTGATAATTTCTCTCCTCCAGCGAAACATTACAGAGAAAACTGAAGTGCTTGCAGCCTGGGACAGGAGATTATTTTAGGCTCTTCGGTAACAAAGGCCAGAGATTCCTTTAAGAGAAAGACAGCAGGGTGTGTTGCTGAAAGAGGAACCCAGGAGAAACCCAACAGAGGAGCCTCAAGAAGGCTGAGGGAGTCCTCTTTCTTTCTCCTCAAATCTCAAGGCATCTCTGTCTCAGACAGTCGCTCTTTCATCCCCACCCGCAGCCCTGTGCCTGCAGCCTGGTTGCTTTTGCATGGTTCGACCTTGAACATGACCCAGTGGTTCTCCCACTCCATGGCTGCTCTATGTGATGGCAATTCTTGGGACAATCTTTCTTTCAGCTTCTGTCCCCTGCTGCTAAGTGGTTCAGTCTCTCGATTTTCCAATTCCAAATTCTCCCCCCGACACACACACAAAATCTGCCCAGCTCAGTTTATCTTTTTGAGGTAGCTGCAAGTCACATGGCTGGGCAGCCAGTGCATGGCTGCTTCAGTATCCAGTTCTGGCCCAGTTCACCATGGGCCGGGGTGTTAAGGTCTTGTGCAAAATATGGTAGGTCCTTGAACTATCCCGAGTGGAGAGGCAAACAAGTACACACACATAAACAATGGGCCAAGATCTAGGTGAATCCAGGCCTGGAAGAGTCAGGGAAAGCTTCAGGGAGGAAAAGGTGACCTCAAGAAAAAGCAAGTGTCTGCCAGGGAAATGTGGAAAGGAGGGCGTGTCAGGAGGAGGAATAGTAGGGGCAAATGCAAGCTGTTGTAACAGGTCCTGGCCAGGTCAGAGCAGGGAGAGAAGTTCAGGGAACCTGGGGTGAGAGCCATGGGTGGGAGGCTGGGAAGGTAAGATGGGATCAGACAGCCAATAACTTTGTATGCTGAGCTAGGGAGTTGGGGGTGTTGCCCACAGGCAACAGGGAGCCAGCCTATGTTTATTAAAGTGGGGAGGTGACGTGAGCTGATGTTTTCTGGGACTAGGCTCCATGTTGCACAGGCTCACTTCCTGCCATGGCTGGGCTCGGCTACTACATCAGGGCTGTTACACTGGGCTCTTCTACTCCATTAGGGAATGGACTTTCTTTAGGGGCAAGGGCCTCCTACTCCCCCGCCCCCATACTCGTCAGAAATATCTCTACACGTCCCCAGTCTTGGATGAGGTTCCCATAGGTAGCCAGGAGGAGAGTTTCTCAGGACTTTTGACCCGAGGAATGGCTACCCCATCTCTAGGAAGATCGTGAGTTCAGTAGCAGCCTAAAACTTGGAGCAGAGGGGAGCTTGAAGGCAGAAGCGTCAGTTAGGCAGCTGCTATGACAGATGAGATGTGGGCAAGAGGCAAAGACGACCTGAACCAGTCCACGGGAGAGAGGGTTGCTAGACAAGACCGGACGTTCTCCCCATGGAATCCACAGCACTTGATAGCTGGCTGGGGTGAGGGGGAAGCAGAGGAAAGAGGCTTTCAGCCTGGGTGAATGGGAGCGTGGAGTGCTGTGAACACGCACGGAGACACAGTAGAGAGGGAGCGGCTTGGGAGGAAGACGTGGGTTTGAGCATGTTGAGTTTGGAAATTTCTAACAGGCAGCGGGAAATGTGGACCTGGAGCTCAAGAGAGAAGTCTTCCCCTTCATCTCCTGCCCACGTCAGTCTCTTCTCCACGTTCCGTGGAGATGCCATGACTCATCTGCCCTCCCACTGTGACCTCAGTGCTGGCAGGGTTTGACTCCACTTCAGGCTGATGTCTGGACCTGGAGCTGTGGCCTTGGCCCAGGTGTGATCATGACCCTGTATCCTTCCTTTCAAAACCTACCCCTGAGGCCGGGCGCAGTGGCTCACGCCTGTAATCCTAGCACTCTGGGAGGCCGAGGCAGGCGGATCGCTCAAGGTCAGGAGTTCGAAACCAGCCTGAGCAAGAGCAAGACCCCATCTCTACTATAAATAGAAAGAAATTAATTGGCCAACTAAAAATATATAGAAAAAATTAGCCGAGCATGGTGGCACATGCCTGTAGTCCCAGCTACTTGGGAGGCTGAGGCAGTAGGATTGCTTGAGTCCAGGAGTTTGAGGTTGCTGTGAGCTAGGCTGACGCCACGGCACTCACTCTAGCCTGGGCAGCAGAGTAAGACTCTGTCTCAAAAAAAAACAAAAAAAAGGCCGGGCGCGGTGGCTCACGCCTGTAATCCTAGCACTCCGGGAGGCCGAGGCAGGTGGATAGCTCAAGGTCAGGAGTTCAAGACCAGCCTGAGCAAGAGCGAGACCCCGTCTCTACTATAAAATAGAAAGAAATTAATTGGACAACTAAAAATATATGTAAAAAAAAATTAGCCAGGCATGGTGGCGCATGCCTGTAGTCCCAGCTACTTGGGAGGCTGAGGCAGAAGGATTGCTTGAGCCCAGGAGTGTGAGGTTGCTGTGAGTTAGGCTGATGCCACGGCACTCTACAGCCCGGGCA
>CAUYRT010055888.1:0-63841 GCA_963574885.1 Lepilemur ruficaudatus
TTTCTATTGCCACTACATCCTTGTATACATACTTCCCCATCATCTCTTATCCAAGGAAAATTCAGCCTTACTAATGGGCTAACAAGGAAAAATAAATTTCTAACTGGCAGCCACTGAGAGCAGTATGAACCCTACCTCCAAGGTTAGTAGCATGAATATCTCTTCCATGGAGATGTTTAGCTAGCAATTTAAAGGTGCTGAGCTAACAAAGGAAAGCATAAGTTCTCATTAACATTCGCCAGAGCTGGTCAATTCACATTCCAAAAGGGAAAGGAGTCTTCAGGAGAAAGGGGAGAAGGGTAAACAATCTGATCAATTGTCATTTTAGATTCACTACCTATACATAAAAAGAAAAAATGATTTTTTTCAGTTTGTTTTAACAGCCTTGAAGGGTTCCTCACAGACAGGGCACAAGCTCCCCCCACCTTTTCAAGGAAAGATGGCACCAGATGTGTCCGGCTTTCAAGAAGAAACCAATTCCTGTTATCAATCTACTAAGTGAGAGACAGAAACAGAAAAGGACAAACTCAGTAGTTTCTCAGCCATCCTGGACAATCATAAATCTCCCCCTATCTCTCCTCAGCGTACCCTAATAAAGAGTTAGAGTGGTTTGGCCTCAGAGCCAGTGCCTCTAGTTCTTGGTGCTGTGCCCTTTTTCTCTTCAGAGAAAGAGTAAATAAACTTGGTGCTTCTTTCTATCCTAAACTCTGAGAATTCTTTCTCTTCCTGCATACGGACTTCATACCCTAACACCCAATTAAATTGATCTCCAATCAAATTTATCCGTAAAAACAAAGGAGACTGAGCAACACATTTCCCGTGTCTTCTGAGGAAATGGCACCCTGTTGAAACCTGAAAAGCCGACAGCTACCACCTAACTACTGGAGACGACAGTGGTAGGACCCTGTGCCTTCTCTTCCTCTGACAATTATCAAAACTAATGCCATCACCAATTATAGCACTGCTTCCTTTAGTTACTGCTGAAAATGCAAGTCTTTCTGGATTATCGATTTTCATCCAAATGTTCATCTCAATACTGATCTGTATTCCCCCATCGGAATTAAATTTCCAACCCTGCAGACCTTTCCAAATCCATTCTTTTGAACTTCTATTTCATGATTTGCAGTCTCCTATAGTCTTCACAACTCTTGCTGTAACTGAAATCCAGCTAGTCTGAAATGTCTCATTACCCCTGTAGTCAAACAATCAAACCTTCCTTATCGGAACCACATGCTGTCCAGCTGTGCAACCTTTCTGAACTTTTTTGCTTTTACCTGCTGACCTCTTGGGTCATGCTCCTTCATTCACTGAAAGCTTTGGCACCTGGACTGCAGTCCCCCTCATTCACATGGAGGCCGTGCAATGCTGCGGCTTCTCAGTTCCTTGCCCTTCTCACCTTTAGTGATCTGTTCCTCTACTTTCTTCAGTTACTGACCCCAGTACAATACCTTGAACCTTGCCATCACCAGAAGAGGAAATTTCTAATTTAAAAATCTTGTTCTTTGACCATGTCTTTCCAATTTATTTCAATTAAAATGCCAGCCTGTTAACCCATTACTTCCTCATCATCCTATCTTGTCCTCTGCTTCTTTCTGTCCTCACTTTCTTTATCCACAGTCCATAATTATAATCACTTTAGAGATTATGGTCCATCATTATATATCAGAATGTATTTGCATTTTATCTGTATTTATAAAAGTATTTGCCAATACTTTTAATCTCATGTCTCTCTTGAACTAACTAAACTCAAATCCTGAATTCAACTTTCTGCTTTCTTGTCCCTTGTACCTTAATAATTGAAAACTGCTAGAAGGAAAATCATGCATTCAAGTAGACTGTTGTCATTTCAAATGAACTAGTAAATCCAAGTGAGCAATCCAATATTGTCCAGCATTCTTAGCCACATTTTGCTAATAAATACTTGCCTATTTTCTAACAACTCTCCCAATTTTCTTTGTCCTCACAAGTTTTTCCTTTCTTCACTCTTAGCCAGTGACCTTCATCTTATGCTTTGAGAAAATAAAAACCAACAACTGGTAACTATTTTCCCTTCACAAAACTTAAAATCTAACTTTCTCCCATGCCTCAGCAATCTTGCTCTCTGTTTTATCTACAGAGGTCTTGAAATTTACTTGGTCACAGGACTCCTTTTCACTCTTAAAAATATGAGAGCCTCAAAGAGCTTTTCCTTATGTGAATTACATCTATTGATATTTACTATATTAGTAGTTAAAGCAGAAATTTTAAACAATTTATTTTGGGATAAAGATAAACATTTTTATGAAAAAAAATGACTATTTCCCAAAAAATAGTGGAAAGAATGACCTTGTTTTATAGTTTAGCAAATCTTTTTAATATCTCACTTAACAGAAGACATCTGGATTCTGATACCTACTTGTAAATTTAATCTATTGCACTATATTTTGGTTTAACTATATGAAAATCTGGCCCCACACAGATAAGTAGTTAGAAAATGGAGATGTACTCAAATCTTTTCAGATAATTGTGGATATTATTCCTTGATACTAAGTTTGACAAGATAATGCACAATATGGGTTCTGAAATCACAGCAAAGAACATTTTGTACTGTTACATAAAATCCACTGGTTTCTCTTGCACTTTGAATGGATCTATTACCCATGCGTTATTTTGTAACATCATGCATCGATTGGTTATTTGAAAAACACTAGTTCACAAAGTTATAAAGATTTTCTAAATGTTGACATATTTAATTATGTAATAAAAAACAGATCACATTTGTTAATAACACTTCTTTTTTTTTTTTTTTTTTTTGAGACAGAGTCTCACTCTGTTGCCTGGGCTAGAGTGCCGTGGCATCAGCCTAGCTCACAGCAACCTCAAACTCCTGGGCTCAATCCTGAGCAATCCTTTTGCCTCATCCTCCCAAGTAGCTGGGACTACAGGCATGCGCCACCATGCCTGGCTAATTTTTCCTACATATTTTTAGTTGGCCAATTAATTTCTTTTTTATTGTATTTTTAGTAGAGACAGGGTCTTGCTCTTGCTCAGGCTGGTTTCGAACTCCTGACCTTGAGCGGTCCACCCGCCTCGGCCTCCCAGAGTGCTAGGATTACAGGCGTGAGCCACCGCGCCTGGCCTGTTAATAACACTTCTAATCTCATTAGTTAAGTTTTGAGAGGCTGTCAAGTTCATGGTGAGATATACAAATTTTCCAAAATTCTGATTCTTGCTTGAAACCTCCCCTTTTATCACTCCCCTTTTATCAACAACAAAAGCCAGTTGTTTTCCTTGAAGTGTCAGGCTTACTTCATTACTTTTCAAGAAAATGTTCGCCAAATACCCAAGTCTGAATAAACAGTGTGTGTCAGTCATTCTTTGAAGTAAAAATAGTGTTCCATTAAAAAAAAACAAAAACAAGCTAGTTCAACTTTCAACTCAAATAACTGCCCAAGCAAGAGCTTTTCCTTCAAGAAAACCACCACTGTCTGGCATGCCAAAGATGTGTACTCAAGCATCAAAAGTTAATAATTTTTCCCACTTCATTAAAAAAAATAAACTTCAATGAACTTGCCCTTTTTTTTTGCTTTAAACTGCAAGTGTGTGGTTTGAAGAATGTAGAGATAGCAGTTTGGTGCCACTGCCTTAATTTGTGCTAAGGCACCAGCAGTTTTGCCCCCCATTGCTTTTGTACCATAAGTACAATTATCAAAACAATAAAAAGGCAAACAATGGCTTAGTATGAAAACAGTTTTGACCTCCTAAAAGAACCACCACCTATCTCTAAGCTATCATCTTTGGTCTGGTTAACTATTAATATAACAGTTTTGTACCTGATCTCCCTGCATTCACCCTTGTATCCAATTCCTTCTCTACACTCTTGCCAGAATGATTTTTCTTGCTATTTAAAACTCTTTAAAGCTATCTAACTTTCCTTAGAATGAAATCCCAATTTCTTATATTAGCCTATATAAGCTTCTACATAAATTAGCACCTGCCTACATTTCTAAATTTTTTCTCTCTCAATGCCCTGATTTACTAAGTTCCAATTATACTAATCATCTTTGATTTCCTTGAAAAACAATTTCTTACTGCAGGGTCTTTCCTTACTTCAGCATTTCTGTTCAAAGAATGGTCTTCCCTTGTTTCTTCCCACAGCATGCTACTTATCAAATTCAACTTAGATGTTATCCTTTCCAAGAACTCTCCCTGACCACCCAATCCAGAGTTGTTTCCTGGGGTTCTGTATCACAGCACTCTCTACTTTCCTTTGAAGGACTTTCCAGAATTTGCAAATAGTTCTTTGTTTATCTGTTGTCATTTGTGCCCCACACAGAGCACAAACTCTGCAAAAAGCAAGGAGCACTTAAATCTTACTTTACACATAGTGGATACTCCAAATATTTTTTGAATCAATGGATGCATTTCTCAAGTATTTCTATTAACCAAAAATAACTCATTCTAAAGTGTATTTAAATCAGTCTTGTCTCAAAATCGAAATTCTGACTACATTAATGAATACGCAGTTATACTGAATCTTCATGGTATTTTTTAAAAACAAAATGATTCTCTCTGGCTTTCACCTTTCTATTTAGGATTCTTGAACTTACCAGGTATGGCTTCTTGGTAACCAGGTGTCTTTGCCAACTTTTTCAATGCAAAACTTTTGAGGCCCATTACTTCCTAAACCAGGAAAATAAGACAAAATTTATCTGGTCTACTAAACTTTTTGGTTTTGACAACTAGTTAAGTAATAGAACATGTCACATGGCCATATGAATGACATAGAATAAACAAAAGAAGAAATTCACAGTGTAAGTTGCTTCTGCCCAGAGAAGCTTCTTATTGCTGCAGAGATCCAGCAAGAAGAATTATACATCACTGGAAAGAAAACTATTTCTACAGAATCTTGCTCCCTTCACAATCACCCTAGGGAGCAAAGTAATAGCCATCTAGGCTATAATGAGGAGACTTTCATTTTTGTCTTACAAATGCTTTTGATATTAACCATTCATTTTTCTTTCTTTTGGAAGAAGCCCCTCACACAGCACAGAATAATAATCTCTCGGTTCAAGTCTTTTGTACGTCCGAAGGCCATTACTATCATAAAATTATCCACAGAGAAAATGTAGTGAAACTATATTTACCCATGAGCTCAGCAAATCCTCCTAGAGGTAAACGACAGGTTCCAGTGACAAACTGCAACAGTCGCATTCTTACTTCATTGTCTGTCTCCTTCACAAACTGTGTAACAAAATCAAATGCACTTTAATAAAAAATAAATGCTAAGTTATCTTCAATAATGAAAAACATGGCAGACACTTAAAGAAATTAAATAATATTGAACACTGAAATTGATTCAAAAGACGTGATAAAATGTTACTACAGGATTTATCATTCATCAAGGCAAAGCAGTATGCTAAGTATGCTATAAATCTTACTTCAGTCAATCCTCACAATAACATGATGGATTGGCCACTGTTATTATTACATTCATCTTACAGACAGGAAATAAATGAGAGAGGCTTAGGAAAGTTAAGTCACTTGTCTAAGGTCACACCACTAATAGGTACAAGCAGGGCAGATGTAGGGTTGTAACATAACAGCTATCACCTACTAAAAGGGCTCCTGCTAAATGCTTTTCGTGTATTTATCCTGCACAATAATTCTATGAGACAGGTATGATCACGAGCATCCCCACTGTACATATAAGAAAATGAAAACCTCCGCAAGTTAAATAACTTCTCCTTCTCAAATTGCTAAGTGACAGAACTAACATTTGAACTCAGGTCTGGATGACTTCTAAACCATTGTTATTCTTCCCTGAGTCACCTACCTCTCCCATTTACACTACAGAAAACAAATGAACACCTCCCTACTGCCACTCTTAATAGTCTGTGGGATTTTCTCTTACTAAACCCCATTTTCCCCATGCTTTGTGTTCTTCCTGATTGGTATCTGAAAAACCAAAGTACATATTCTTCTGAAATTATTTCATGGACTAGTGCTTTTCAAAGAAAGATATAAATGGGTAATGTGGTGAAATACTCATTTGATTGGTTTGAGTAAAACAGAAAGCAAGGAACTTAGGGAGCAGACTGAGCACAGAAATGTGTCTTGAAAATAAAGAATAAACTTCAGCTGAGGATAAGACAAAACACTGTGCCAATCATGACCAAAAAATGTTTCAGTGAAGAATTGTGTTGCACATATTTCATCAAAACACAAGAAATAGAGCTTATTACCATGTCTGGCATAAACCTCACCACTTTCCCTAAAACAAACCCAATTCAGAAAACAAGTATTCATTTGGATTTATATGACCCTAAACACAAGCTCCTTAGCTATGTAGATACAAATGTCCGAACAGAAAGTCAGGAAATACCAAGTGTAATGAAGCTAGTGAAGAACCTAAAAGGGAAGAGAGTACAGACACCTGCCCACATACTGTATATAATGCAATTCAGATACTTGAAGCTTGAAAATGCATTTATTCCTTCCTATTTATTTACAATAGGTAACAGTATAGAACTGAGAAGACAGTAAGTAGGGTACAGCATGAAAAGCGGCTTTCCCACCTTTACCTCCAACTGCCCAGCTCCCCTTTAGAACTGCTGGCAGCTTTTCCTGTCTTTGCAGAGATGGTGTATTGATATACTAGCATACACTTTTATTACACGGAATACAAATTTTCTTTTTAACCAAATAGCATCATATTATACATACTGCCTATCACCTTCCTTTCCCCTTAATATTGTATTGAAATGTATTATTCTACAATATTTTTGCTAATTTACATATTAAAAAAGGAAAGAAAAAGAATGACTACAAGGTATAGCATTATAAAACAGATGTACTATAGTTTATTTACTCAGTCTTCTCCTGCTAGGCACTTAGGTTGTTTCATTTCTGTTAGTACACCAAAATCCTGCATTACTTCTGGTATGTGCCATTTTACACATGTTGAAGTATATTTTAAGATAAATTTCTAGAAGTATCCACCATTCTTTAAAATATTAGGCAATAAACTCATCACATATATCCTTATGACAACGTGCAACTTTTGGAAAATCTTACTATAGTAATACAAAACCCAGTATTACTTTTCACCTAAAAGTGAAACAAGTAGAAGTAAACCAAAAGTTCAGTCATCGAGTTGCTCAAATGAGTCTCAATTAGCAACATATTTATGTGAAGAATATCCCTGAACTAGAGATTTTATATTCTCAAATACACAAAACAAAACAAAAAGTCTATTGAAATGTGCTTCAAAATCAGTATGGTACACTTGGATTGCAGAGACCATCCTATTACAGTTTAAGCCAAAACACAAAAAATAAAAATAAATCAATAAATAAAGACATTCTGGGCCATTATCTCCCAGATTATTCTAATTCCTCAGCATTTTATCACCTTCAGAGGCATTAAAGTATCTGTACTCACTTTCTCATTACAAGCATACTTTCTTACTTCCAGAAGTAAGTGAAACTTATGGACTACTTTGATACCTTTAGAAAAAAATGCTATGCCTACAACTATTACCATTGAACTATCATTTAAAAATTCTGGGCCGGGCGCAGTGGCTCACGCCTGTAATCCTAGCACTCTGGGAGGCTGAGGCAGGAGGATCGCTCAAGGTCAGGCCATTCGAAAACCGGCCTGAACGAAACCCAATCTCTACTACAAATAGAAAGAAATTAATTGGTCAACTAAACATATATAGAAAAAATTAGCCGGGCATGGTGGCACAGGCCTATAGTCCCAGCTACTCGGGAGGCCGAGGCAGAAGGATTGCTTGAGCCCAGGAGTTTGAGGTTGCTGTGAGCTAGGCCGATGCCACGACACTCTAGCCCAGGCAACAGAGTGAGACTGTGTCCCAAAAAAAAAAATTAAAAAAAAGAAAAAAGAAAAATTCTGTCATTCATTCCTTCATTTAGAAAGACAAAGAAGCAATGGAAAATATTTTGAACACGTGTTCACACTATGCACTTCAGATTTAGAATTGGAGGACTAAAATTCATATCCCAAAGCAGTTTCAATTAAAAAAGATAAACTAATTTTAAACCACCATCATTTCATTAGAAAATATTTTCGTTGAATACTTTGTTTCAAAAAGATAAAAGCAAATACCTGCCAAAACCAAATTATTTGCTTGCTGTTTCTTGTATAATGTCGATAAACAGTATTTCTCTGCCAATCTGCCAAGTCAACCTCCTGCATGCCACACAACATAACCTGGAAGTGAGCACAGAATCAGGCCACAATAAAGATTTAATGAAGAAAATAATTATATGACTGAAATTTTCTAATGCACAGTTAGGTACATGGCATAATTATGTGAACAGCTATGTGCAGGGCAAATAGTGAGTACAGTAAGCAAATCCAACAAAATTTGTGGTAATTTAGCATAAAGAGTTTTTTGGTACTGTATTTTATCCATATACACTGAAGTCAAACTAAAAACAACCGTTAGAGTAACTATTCTTCAAGAAAAACATTGGCAGTACTGAAAAGCATATCTCCTTTACATATATTCGAAACTGGGTACCCAAATTGATTAGTTTCAAACATAAATTTCTGGTTCTTCTTTTTTTAAATCTATGCTTTTAAAAAGTAAAAAATAAACTAACCTCATTATTCATTTATTCAGCCTATTTGGGAATAAAATATTCTACGTATGTGAAATACAGAATATTACCATTATGTCATTTTTTGTAGTCAAAACCATTATCCCCAAATCTGGCTTTAGGGGATCAATGATTTCACCTTAGATTACATTTGTCTTTTTGAGAATGTTATGTATATGCATATATACCTATTTTTGCCATATCTAGTATATACACACACTTTTTTTTCTGCTCAATGTACTATTTTTGAGATTCATCCATATTGTACCAGTAAGTTCATTTTTTCAGATCACTGAATAGTACACCATTATATGAATATACAACAATTTGTTTATCCATTCAGTTATTGATAGATATTTAGGTTACTTCCAATTTTTAGCTTTGATAAATAAAGTTGTGATGAACATTTATAAACATTCATTGTATAGATATACATTTCATTTCACTGGGGTTAACATCTAATAGTGGAACTTGTAGGTCATAAGGGAGATGTACATTTAACATTATAAGAAACAACCAATAAAGTGATATTTCATTGAGTTTTAATTTGCATTTCTCCAAGGACTAATAAAGCATCTTTCCATGTGTTTACTTGCCTGCCATATGTATATCTTCTTTTGTGAAGGGAATCTCTGTCCACTTAAAAATGTTTTTTGTCTTTTTGTTGAGTGGTAAGTTTTTAAAAAATATATTCTGGGCCGGGCATGGTGGCTCACGCCTGTAATCCTAGCACTCTGGGAGGCTGAGGCAGGAGGACTGCTCAAAGTCAGGAGTTCGAAACCAGCCTGAGCAACAGTGAGACCCCATCTCTACTAAAAATAGAAAGGAATTAATTGGCCAACGAAAAATATATCAAAAAAATTAGCCAAGCATGGTGGCGCATGCCTGTAGTCCCAGCTACTCGGGAGGCCGAGGCAGGAAGATCATTTGAGCCCAGGAGTTTGAGGTTACAGTGAGCTATGATGATGCCATTGTACTTTAACCTGGCAACAGAGGGAGACCCTGTCTCAAAAAAAAAAAAAAATTTAAATGCTATTTTTCATATGCACATTTGGCTACATATGAATGAACCAAGTTTCTCAGTAGCAGCCTCAACATGGCTACAGTTAAAATATTGCACCCAAAGTGGGGCTAAAAGGAAATGCCAAAGACTGTTCTAATGCCCTGCCTATATTCTAATTTGTATGAGAAAACAAGACTTCAAGAATTCCTGATAACTAGTCACTAGGGAAATGAAAATCAAAATCACAATGACATTACTCATTAGGGTGGCTACTATGAAAAACAAACAAACAAAACAAAAACAGAAAATAGCAAGTGTTGAAGATGTGGACGAATTGGAATTCTTCTATACTTTTGATGAAAATATAAAATGGTACAGTTGCTATGGAAAACAGTAAGGCAGTTCCTCAAAAAATTAAACATAGGATTACCATATGATCCAGCAATACCACTCTGGGTATATATCCAAAAGAACTGAAAGCAAGATCTCAAACAGAGATTTGTACATCCATGTTCATAGCACCATTATTCACGATAGCAAAAAGGAGCCCAAAGGTTCATTGAGGGATGAATGGATAACTAGATGTGGTAGTGTATATACATACAATGAAGTATTATTCAGACTTAAAAAGGAAGGAAATTCTGATACATACTACTGCACAGATAAAACTTGATGATATTATGCTAAGTGAAATAACCCAGTCACAAAAAGACAAATACTGTATGATTTCACTTATACGTGGTATCAAGAGTAGTCAAACTACTCTTCTACTAAAGTAGAATGGTAGTTGCCAGGAGCTGGGGAAAATGAGTTGTTGTTTAATGGGTACAGAGTTTCAGTTTTGCAAGACGAAAAATTTCTGGAGACTGTATACACAATACCGTGAATACTGTACAAATTCAGTACATTACTGTACTGAATATTTACAAATGGTTAAGATGATAAATTTTATGTTATGTGTACTTTATCTCATATACATACACACAAAGAATTCCTGATATACTTCTAATAGTCCAAATACAGTTAAGACTACGAAGAATTCATGACATGACTTAAGACTCTGATCTTTGGAGCAATTCACTACTAAATGAAGATTTCAGAAAATTCTCAGAATTATTAATAATGTTCCAATCACTTTTTATGACCCCAAACAGGTTATCACTGATTGATGATTCTGTGCTCATGACATTATCAGAGAACGTAATCAAAACTCTCACCCAATGCTAGAATTAATGCCACCTAAACAACTGGACAAATGAAAGGTAGCTACATGATTTAAAAATGTGTGGACATTGTTCTGTGAAAGACAAACACAGTCCCTCCCCCCTTACCATTCCCCACAATAGCATAATAAAAACACCAAACCTCTAATTCTTTTTCATCAAAGTACTGTAGCCACTGAAGAGGAACAACTTCATTAAAACCATCAAGGAAAGCTTTGGTCTGTTCTTGTACTCCTCGAGAAAAACGCCATTCTGTCATTAAACTGAAAATAAAGGCAGTATTTAAAAATAGGCAATTTGTATATGAAGTAAAAGTCTTAAAAACACCAAGAACTTCTAAAGCTCCTTTTCTTTTTCTAAGAGAAAAAAAAATACATATATATACACACACACAACAAATATAAATGCGTGCGTGTATATATATGTATGTACGTATGTAATTTTAGAGTTATCACGTGCTTCTCCATGAGGAAATGAGTTCTAGCACATTGGTAGCTATTAAAAAGGATGCTTTTAAAATAGCAAGCTCTTCACTTGTCAATACAACAAGCAAATCCTAGCACTAATTATTTCCCATTTATGTTGAACAAATAACTCCAGACACAGTGTGCTGACACAGGAAGGGAACGGCCAGTCATTTAACAGTCTCTCCTCACACCAAGCATTTGCAAGAGGACTCTGACTCAAAGCCTGCCACACCAGGGAAGCAAGAGGCTGTCTCAATAACGTGCAATGACAATCTGTCCACAGGCTGTGTACTTGGATAGGTTTAGGTCCCAGAAGACTTAAAGCTCGAGAAGAAGTTCTTTACGTGCTGGTTTATTAAAGAACATGAAGATTTCCTAACCAGAATGGAAGAAATCAATTAACATGAACATGGAACATTCTGAGAAAACACACAAAGCAGCTGGAGAGTGAGGAAGAATGATTTAAAAAAGAAAGAAAATCTGTCAGGGACTCAAAATCTGTATAAGGAGCTTCTGAAAGCAGATGGGTCTGGAAAGGAACTACTAGAAAAACAACATACACTAATGGAGAAAAGCCACTGATACTAGCAGGTGAAAATAAAGTCAATTTATCCATATTCCTCCCATTCCTAACTCCTCTTTTTGTGTCCAAAAAAAGCTGGTCTTATGCTTTTCTAAGGCAAACCTTTCATCTTGCTGCCTCTAAAACTTTTCTTCATCCATTACTGACCCCTCTTTGTCCCATATCCTCAATTCTACCTTCCTACTCCTCTTCCCATTTGTCCACAAAAGTGTTCAGGTGTTCAAGACTATTCTTCCTTCAACTCAGTGTCTCTTTTAAACCACTCTCCCTTTACCACACTTATTAAAAGAGTACACCATACTCACTGTCTCCTCTTTCTCACCTCCTATTGATCCAAATTTTAAACCGTGATAGCTTACCTTCCAACATCTTCTCCCCAAGAATAAAAAAAAAAACTTTCCTCATTAATGTCACCAAGAAACTTAATTGCCAAGCCCAATGTCCTCTTGTCAGTGTGCACGCTACATGAACTTCCTGTAATACTGGGCATTAGCATTCCCAACTCTCATGCAATTCTTTACTGGGTACAGTAACGCCACCATTCCTGACTCAGCTTTGGCAACTCCTTCGTCGCCTTCACTGGTTTCACTATTCCATAAACCTTGGTGTTATTTAGATTTCTGCTTCCTTTTCTCTTCTAGCTATTCACTCTCTCTAAAGATGATCTTTTCAACTACCAAAGTTTCAACCATCACAGAAAAGTAAGAGATTCTTAAATTCCTAAATCTTGCTTCCCTCCTGAAATTTAAGACTATTTATAGGTCATCTCTTCTTGAATTGGATATTCCAGTAACAAAATTTAAAATGTCAACCAATCCAGAGAACTCAACCATCAAATATTATTTCCCTCACTACACATAATTGACTAATCACTGAATTGGAACCATTTCTATTCCTGCAATATCCTAAAAAGTCCATTTCCTCATTTTTATCTCTACTGCATCTGCTACTGCAGGCCTATAATGCCTAACTAGTAGATTACTGAAACAACTTAACTAGTCTTCTTGTCTCTAATCACTCCCTTTTCCAACTGTCACTCCCAATTTATCCTCCACATAGATGCCGGAATAATCTTTCCAAAAACAACTCTGACCATCCATCTTGGTCTGTTTTGCTGACTCTTCATGATTTAGAGCAACGTTAGAACCTGGCTAACACTGTTGGCTTCTGTCTAGCCACTATTTCTCACCATCCTACACCATTCCTACAGCAATGTGGTTATAGATTCCCAGGACAAACTATCCCTTTAAAACCTCGATTCTTCTGCTCTTGCTGTTTTCCCTCTTCCAAAACACTGTGCCTCTACCAGGCAAGCTCTCATGCAACTTTTAAGACCTATCCTTCACACACAAAGTCCTATAAAAAAGAACTTTCCTGACTCCTCCCAGTAGAAACAACAGCTCTCTTTCCACTTGGATTCTCACAGTACTTCATACATGTTTCTACCATTCATTTATTCATATCACTGAGGTCCTATGTTGGGCACTGAAGGTATCACAACTAAAAGAGAAGAATATTATCACAATTTTCAAGAGCAAACCTAAAAAACAAGATTATAGCTTGTTATTGTATGAGACCAAAACAAAATCCTCCAAAAACTGTTGTATTCAGGATTAGATATCAATTCTTAGATAGTAAGTACTACACAGATAAAATTTTTTAAAATAGTGGTTACCTTAACACAAAGCATAAAGTTCAAAGCAGCAAAATGTTAATAAATATAAACCTCACATGATGCAATTTTATTTAAACTGCTTTTAATATGTGAAACCATTGATAGCAGTTTTTTAAATGCTTAGGTTGTAATATTTAATAACTATTTTTAGACTTTGGAAGGCTTAAGGCTTAACAAAGAGAAAGAACAGTGCCTTATGTACTATCTTTGTGAATATATTTTCTTCAAAATATAAAAAGCTTTACTGTTTTTCTTTTTCCAATAAGCAATAAATGCTGACCGCATAACAAAGCAAACAAGAATACCTCGGAGAGTACAAAGATACACAAAGAAAATCAGTTATTGGTAATTTCTCTCAGAGATAACGGGTTTAGCAGAAAAACAGGAAGCAAGAGATCTAGAATGTTATGCTAAGCCAGCTGCATTTAACTTAGTAAGCAGAGACACACTAAGGATGTGAAATTGAAAGGCCACAGCATTTTACAGGTTAAGAAGAGAAGAAAGAATTGCTATCACATTTCTGAGAAGCAACACAGTGATATTAAATACTTCTTGATCTAACAAATTTACTTCTTATAACTCTATCCCATGAAGACAAGTAGCAGGGATGTATGGATTCATGCTTAAGGAGGTTTTCTTCTGCCTTATATGCAGGGGCCCAAACTGGACACAACCTAAATGACCCCTAGGAACAGAAATGGATGAATAATATAGAATAGATATACCATAATTTATCTAGCTCTCAGCATATGATTTAGATCTCTCTCCACTGACCTGAAGCACAGAAAAAGCAAGCTACATAGTAATGTGAATGATAGGATCCCATTTTTGAAACAAACATAAAAAACAAACATAAAAAACCTGAAAGGAAGAGACAAAGGTAATAGCTAAAACCCAAGTCAAAAAGAGTATGAAAATGGCACTACCATTAATAGAAGAGGTCAACAAGAGATGACAGAAAAAATGAAAAATTGCATTTTGGGCATGCTAAATTTAAGATGGGTCATTTAGTAGTTGAGGAATATGGTCCCTGGGCCCAGTGTGGGCCCACTATCTGTTTTTCTTCCACAGCATGTGAGCTAAGAATAGTCTTACATTTTCAACAAGAGGTTGAAAATTATTAAAAGAATAATATTTTTAGATATGAAAATTATATGAAATCAAATTTCAGTGTCCAAAAGTAGTTTTATTGGAGCATAGTCACACTTACCTGTTCACACATTGTCTACGGCTGCTTTTGCACTATATCACAGAGCTGAGAAGTTGCAATAAAACTGTATGTGGCCGGCTGCCTAAAAAATTTACTACCTGTTTCTTTCCTGCCTGGCAAGTTTGGATCACCTGCCTGGCAAATGAAACTTATTTCTAAAGTTCAGATATTACTTTATAGAAATGTGAAGCTATGGTGGCAGAATATTTAGAGCAGCAGGATGAACAAAGAGCCTTAGGAAAACACCCACATTTAGGACATGGAGATTTAGAGAGCCACCATTAAAAAGGAGAAAATGAAGAAAATCAATATGATATGGGATGACCATGGAATTAGTTTCAAAACAGAGGTTGTGAGAGCACTATTAAAAGCACAAATTAAAAAAGGAAAAATGACACAGACTAACAAATGAACATTAGACTGATGGTCAAAGCTTGAGTTCCAGAGTTGGTTTTGCTACTACCTAACAGAGCTTCAGCCCTCTCACCTAAAAACGAGGGCGACACATTCTTTGCAAAGCCCTTTGTAGTGTGAATGTTTTATATTTTTGATCTGAGCAAAGGCAGAATGGTTACAGCAAGCGGCAGTGGGAAAGTGAAGGCTGTCAAATATTCTCTCTTACTTCAAGAACATTGGTGATGCTGAGAAGAACTTCTCAAAGGAGCGAAAAAGGGATAAAATTAAGGGTACAGGTAGAAGACTTAGTTCTAACGTGTTCTAGAAATTAAGCTCAATAAGGCATATCACCTTACCCAATATATTCATCTTTGTTTTCCTCAGTCACCAGGATATTGGAACCTCCCAACTTCAGGTCATGTGAAGTAACTTTTCCCAAAATCTCCATGTCAACAGAGAAGTACATTTCTAAGCCACATTCTTCTATGTTGTTGTCTCTGCATGAAATAAATATGTACACTGATTAACAAAATGTATAAATGGGTTTCAAGAAAATGCCTTGTTGAAAAAATAAATTTCAAACCTTATCCAGATAAGGGAGTTATAAAATTCAGTGTCAATAGATTCCAAATCCTTAATAGTAAGCTTTTTACTTAGCATACGCTTGTAGAATGGTAAAGAGAAACCAGTATCAATAAACTTTCCATGAAATAGTGCCTGTCAAGAAAAACAAAAAATTTTATTCAAAATCTAGAAAATAGTAATTTCTTATATAGAGAATAGTAAGAGATAAATCACAATGTTTTAAAGGCAAAAAAAAGCACTTAGTAAGTAAACAGCATAAATCATGAAATCTAAAATACTATATGAAATGCTAAGCATGAAAAACAAATTGAAGTTAAAACAAAATCTATTTCACTGAGGTCAAACACTTAACCATATTATGTACTATCAAAAGCTGTAAACAGGATGATAAAGGACCTCTATTATCAACTCTTTGGCTTACTCTTCCTAAATGTTTTATAAATTAAATTAACCTCATTGGATGAAAAACTTAGGAAGGGCCCTGCGCACCTGGAAAGGCCCCTCTTCCATTCCTTTCTTACTTGAAATTTTCAAGACTAACCCATTGTGCCTTCACTCCTATTTACAACAGCCACCACAGGAAGCCTCAGACTCCTAGCAAATGTGAGAATCTAAGAAAATCCACTGAATCTATTACTTTAACACTATTCCTCAGCCCCCTCATGAAATTATTTCTCCCCTTACTCAGTTTAGATTCCATTGTCAATCATTAAAATAACTCCCTTGAATACCTGACCTTCAAACCCTGCCTCCCCAGAAGTATTTCTGGCAAAATCCAAGCTCAGTTACATTCAACTCTCAGCTTACTCAATGTCTGCACGTAGGCAGTGGAACATGCTAGAAATTCATATACAACCAAGCTGACTGATTCATGACCAACAATCTTATCTCCCTAATGTTGCACTTCCTGGTAATCATATTTCCCTACTACATTCACTCACTCTCCCACTCTCCTAGATGATCTATTTCAGTCTTATTCCTCCTTTGCTCAAATACTTGCTTCTTCCCTCTCCTTACTCTAAGCTAATGATCTTATTTCCAATTTCACTGAGGAAACAGATGCAACCAGAGGAGAACTTTTGTGTGTTCTACCACATCTGCTCACTACTAGTATCTGAATCCATATACTCTTATTAAGGATAAACTTCCTATTACTTCTATGTGCATTAAATAAATCTCTTTCTCTCTTACCAAAGTCATTGCTCCCATATTCCTTATATTAAAGGCAAAAAGAAGCACTTAGTAAGTAAACAGCATAAATTATGAAAACTAAAACATTATATATTTTATAAGCTATGTATTGCTGGGAGTCTGGGGCACCTACTCAAAACTCTTACGTGAATCTCCTAAAGTTTACACACACTATCTCTCAGTCTCATCTCCTACTACATTGTGTCTCATATACTCTGCTCCAGCTATATTAGTCTCTTTCTCAATCAAGAATGCACTTCCACCTTGGAGCCTTTGTTTTGCTCCTCCCTATGCCTAGAATGTTCTTCTCCAAGATATCTCCATAATCCAGTCCTTTGCTTTCTTCATGTTTCTGTTCACATGTCACCCATCAATAAGGCCTCTTCCAACCATGCTATACAAAAAAGCGACACTCTCTTTCCCTTAGCACATAGTTTTTCTCTCTACCTAATGGAATTTAGATTCCTGAGAGCAGGGACTATGTCTTTTTTTTTTTAATCTCCAGTGCCTGGAACAGTGCTTACTGTAGGCTCTCAATAAATATTTACCAAATGAATAAATAATAAAGTACAAAGAAATATATTTACAAACATCTCTGAAAAGACTATAGTTTCACAAGAGCTTCTACAAAGCTCTAAAAAATCCAAAAATATTAATCAAATCCAATTATTAGATACCTCAGATTTTCCTTTTATAGAAAAGCTGTCATAATATAATTAGACTTTAATTTATAAAATGAAAGGAGTTTTAAGACTAAGTGACTATATAAATAATCCTCATATTCACAATCTTGGATTTCATACAAGTACTCAAAAAAATTAACTATATTTTGACACTTCCTAAGAAAATTTCCTTGGTAACAAAATAAGTCCTCTGAAATATTTGTGAGGAAAGCAAAGTTTAAATAAATTAATTAACTAATTTAAAGTCAAGAACTCACCATGGCAATAAAGCGACCAATGAAACAGAAGTATGAAAGATGATCTGGATTAATGGTTGATGCTGGATTTATCTGCAAACAGTAGTTGTTCTTGCCCGCATACTCAAACAAGCAATACATTGGGTTCAAAACTTCATGTGAAAGCAAGAAAAACCATTCTCTATAAGAAAATAATTCAAGATTATTTTCTAACATCCATATATATGTGAATTTATAAACCAATCTTAAATACACCCATACATACATTATACCTCTGTTCAACAGCCTTTAACAACTCACTGCCCAGTTCCTCAGCCCTCCATTTAAGTTCTTCTATGATCTGGCTCTCTATTCAGTTACCTGCTAGTTCCTGTGTTGCCAAACTACAAGCTCACTGTTACTCATACATAACATGCTATTTCTACACCATAATTTTGCTTGGCGTATGTCTCTTCAACTTAAACTAAACTTATGTAGATCCCACTTTTTCTCAGTCCAGCTTAAATCCCATGTTAGCAATTTTTTGAAGCAATTTTCAATGTATTTGTATTAGTCACTTAATATGTTGTGGTAACAACCTCACATTATGCATGTTTATGCACATGACCTGCCCCATCCACCAGACATAAGCTCCTCAGACGCAAATGCCGTATCTTTATGTATTTTTTTGTATCCTTAACTCTTATATGCACTCTAGGATCTATATATGATAGGTTTTAATATATATTTGCTGGTGATACACAGCACTGCTGCTATGGAACAGTTTTAATTTTATTGTCAATGCAAAAAAAATGAAACTAAAATTGAAAGGGTGAAATCTTTAGACGTGAAACCAATCTTTTTAACTACCTATTTTGACTCATTTTAAAAAGTCCAATATATGAAATCCAACTAGATAAAAGATCTATCAACATAAACTGAATTTGCAAAAGATTCTTTTTAGCAGCAATTTCTTCTAAAGCAGGGTTCCAAACTCAAATGCTTGCAGTGATCAGTGAGTAAAAGGAACTTCCTTCTCTATTTTCTTGATGGGGTTCACATTCCCTGCTTAGCCACAATCCTCCATTCCTCATTATATCCCTACTAAAATTACTGGCTTTAAGGAAGAAGAATTTCTAGGCACATTATCTTAGTCCTTCAATGACCAGGCAGTGGTGGGCACTATAATGAAATAGAGTGCATTCTACCTAATGGGAAACAATTACTCTGATTCAGACAACTGATGCTACGTGAGAAGGTGGGAAGGTGAGTCCCATGTTTTTAAAGATAAGCCAGAAATCTTGATTCTTAAGCATAATCTAGTGATTTTGGGTGTTACCAAGTAATTTACAAAATTTAAAATCATGAATGGAGCCACCTCTAGAAAAGCTAGATCTGTCCTGGCAGCCTGTTTACAAATTATTTTCTAAAGCTTTCAAAATACAATTCCTGAAACTGCCTAAAGGGTAGAGAAGGGAGTCCCTAAACAAAATCAACCAAGAAATGATAAACACCAATTCATACAGCTAAGTCCAGTCCCAACACAGTAATGAACCAAGTAACTTCCCTCTGTGATGAGGCTAAAGTAAGACATGCCCCTAGGGAAAAGGACTGAGTAGATCTAGTGAGAATGTGTTTAGATACACATACAAAAACTAGGAATAAAATCTCCAGATGCTTCAGATTACTTTTAGTAAACAGCAGCCCAGAGAAAACTGAATCAGTTCAAAAGAAGAATGGCTATAACATGGCACCTAACCTTTACCCTGATCCGAGCACAAAAGATGGAAAAATTTCTAACTAGCAAAAGGTAGAAGAATTAACTTTCAACATATTCTTCTCTATACTCTCAAATAAACTAAAGTGACACAGAGGTTGAAAAAATTATGAGACAACAGATGAACTAGCAGAGCCTAGAGAAGAAAATGAAGAAAACAGTAAAACCACTAATGAAGAAAAATCACATTAGAAGCAGCAAAACGTAGGGCAGTACTGCAAACAGTAACATGAGGATAGGCTTGAGAAAACTCAAAACAAAATAAAAAAAAAGCACAAAGATAAAAATGATCAGAGAAAAGATGACAGACATGTAAGACTGACAAAGGAGATTCCACATACCCATGATTGATGTTCCTGAAGAAAAATGGAACAAATGGAACAGAAAAAATATTCAAAGACATAATAGAAGAAAACTTCCCTGAAATTAAAGAAGATCTTAATATGTTCCTAAAAAAAGATATAAAACAATCAACAATGAAATTAATGAACTTCAAGAAAAAGGACTGTGTGGGCACCCAGAGAAAAAAAAGTTTCCTACAAAGGGCTGGCCTCACACTTCACAGTACTAACATTCAATGCCAGAAAATAGTGAAGCAATGTTTATAGAGTATTGGAGAAACAAGTGTTGTGTAAGAAATTTATATCTAATGAAGTTGTTGCTTATATACAATAGAAAACATTCTCAAATATGCAAAGAGTATAGAAATATATCACCCCTGTAAATTCTTGAACAAACCATTTGATGATGAATCTAGCCCACCAATACATGAATTAAATAAAGAATTTAGGAATTAAAAAAAAATCATGGTATGGAGGAATTGGCTGTATGTATTAAAACTAGACTCAAACAGTTAAGGCAAATAAGAGTTCAGACAAGAATGTAAATGTCATAAAGACAGATACTGTAAAAATAATACCATATTTCCTCATTTCTAAGATGTACCTTTCTTTTTAATGTCTGAACATTTCTGAAATTGAGATAAATTCACAATAGATGTGATATCAACATTTATTGTGGTAGGTAGTGTTTCTTTTCTGAAAAATCTTAATGATATTGTGGATGAGGAAATATGCTAATATAAACAAAACTCTGATAATTCCACACATATTATAGTGTATCTGTTCCCACCAGTTGTGCTTGGTCCTGCATCTTTTTGCCAGTTGTATTAAAACTGTGATTTTGTAATTCTGTATACCTGTGAAATATGAGTTTAAAAGAGAGTTTGTTTCTATGAAGAGTTTAATATTTTAAAGAAAGATTTAGTTAAAGTGTTTTGCTAAAAAATAAATTGTTGCTAGATTAGGTTTGGACAAAGCAATTAAGCAAAAACATTAAAAGACAAAAGGATTTTCCACTCATATTGCTTCACAAGTGTCTACTAATATATTTAGTGAATACAGAAAACTTTATTCTCATAAGAAATAAATGTTGGATTAAAAACATACATAAAACCAACATATGATGTTATAATAGCAAAAAATAGCAAACAACCTATGTGTGCTGATCCATTCATTATGATATAGTCATACAATGGAATATTGTGCAGTGATTTTAAAAATGAGAGTACCAGCTCTCTACCTATGTATACTGATATAAAAAGATGGCCATACTATATAAAATAACAAAATCAGGTTCCTATATTTTGTACATTGTATAATTCTCTTAAAGAAAGAAGCAGCAAATATGTACTATATGGCACATATATATAAATTTACATTCATATGCAGAGAAAATGCACAGAAAGATAATCTAATCAAGAGCAGTAATAATTACCCTTAGAATTATGCAAATATTTTTTGTTATAAAAATGTAACCCAATATATTCACATATCTTTTCAAGAATACTTTCCCTGCATACAATGAGATATATTTATTTCAAAGCACATATGTATTTTCTATTTTACCTTGCTAGGCCACCATAATCAAGTCCTTCTTCTCCTCTAAATATTACATATAATCGCCTCCTCAAGTCATAAGGTTTTAAAGCCATAATCTAATTAAAAACAAAAACATGAATACTTAAACACATGCAGTATAACTTTCTTCCAAAACAATTCAATTTTACACATTAACTACCATGTGAGTTGTATTTAACTCACACTAGTTTTGAGCCCTGGGCCTCGTGAAGCATATGTACCTCATACGTCTCTTCCCCTTGAGAGATGCAAACCATTTTTCAAGTGGCATATAACGCATGAACAGAAAACAATAAAAAATAACAAATTTTTCATTTAATTAAAAACGATCATTTTGTTTTAGAAGTTTTTAATCTGTTTTCATAATAAAACACCGTGGCCCCAAGGAAAAAAATTTTTTTTCTGGTGTGGCAGTCATTGTGTTAATCAGTATTTTAAAAATTACAGGTTTCTTTACATCATACAACAATGCCTTTAACGCAAAAGATCAATTGGTTTATTCAACCAATTACATAAATTACCAGTTATTCAACAAACTACATAAAGACATACATATCAATCTATTAAGATTTTTCTGAATCACTTTCCTATACAGTTGACCCTTGAATAATATGGGTTTAAATAGGACGGGCCCATTTATATGTAGATTTTTTTCTGCTTCTGCCACCCTTGAGGCAGCAAGACCAACCCCTCCTGTTCCTTGGCCTACCAAATGTGAAGACAAGGAGGATGAAGACCTTTACGATGTTCCACTTCCACTTAATGAATGGTAAATATATTTTCTCTTCCTTATGATTTTCTTAATAACATTTTTTCTTTAGCTTACTTTATTGTAAGAATACAGTACATAATATGTATGACATACAAAATATGTGTTAATTTACTGTTTATGTTATCTGTAAGGCTTTCAGTCAACAACAGGCTATTAGTAGTTAAGATTTGGAGAAGTCAAATTTATAGGTGGAGTTCCAACTGTGCTGGGTTCAGCACCCCTAACCCCACATTGTTTAAGGGTCATTGTTCATTCTTTTTCCCTTCCTCTAGTATTAGATGGCAATTCTACTTTAGGTTAGTAGAAAGAAAGTAAGAATTTGACACAGAAAGTTTTTAAGGTTAGAAAATATTCTCTCCCCACTAACTGCAAATTGTACCAAAATCATTTAATAGGTGACTTGTAAATTTTTCTGACTAGACACTTAGAGGAAAAAGACCTTGCTCTGCATCCTGCTTATATCACACATTCTATTTCTAGGAAAGGAACTCGGCTATAATAAAGAATTATTTATTTGATGATGAATTTATATATAGGACAGTATAGCTTAAAACAACAACCCACATCAACTTTTCATAATCCTTAATAGCTTACATCATGCTCACTAGTAAGTAGTCTTTACTCTGGGATAGAAACGAATTACTTCTACCACACATATGTCAGAACCACACCCACAACTGACAGGTCTGGTTTAGAGCACAGCTTATCAGCAGGCCTCTATCAGACACAGTCATGGGCTGTCTACCATGAATTTAGATGCACACTTACTAAAATCAACCCAAACAGAGTGTGAAACAAGTTGATCTACTTATACTTTGCTAAGAATTTATTAACTCAAACTAAAAAAAACCTTCTAATAATAGTTTAACATCTGTACAAAGTCTAACAACTAATAAAATTAAGATAGGGCTTGAAAGTCTCTCAAAGTTCAGAGTGTTATCTATGTATCTGAGTACACACAGAGGTTTGGTTCATTGTAATACTTTGGAGAAGAATAAGAAATCTCACGAAAATTCTCCAATTTTTCATCCGAAAAAAAGAACTAACAAAACAGTATTCAGATTTTTTATCTTTAAATATTCTGCAGATGATTCAGGAAAGGTAGACATATTACATTCTCATCTATTCATTGATCAAACAATTACTGAATATCTGCTGTGTGCAAAGCTCTATTCTAGGCACTGAGCTAACCAATAAACAAAATGGTCCATGCCCTCATGAAGCTCACATTCTAGCAAGAGAGACAAATGAAGTATAATATGTCAGGTGGCAGTGTTATGAAAAAGAATAAAGTGCCGTAATTGGCTAGAGTGTGGCTGTGAGGAAGGTGAGCAGGACTGCCATCATAAACAGCATGATGGCACATCATGCACTGCCGGACACAGTCTCTCTGAGAGCATGACATTTGAACAGAAACTTAAGGGTGAGAATAAACATTAGAATTATTAAAGGAATACTCAAGTGGAATACAGTATTTACCAATTTAATTTTAATTTGGTAGCATTATCACAAACCTTTTTTGTTTGAGGTAATAAATTCTTAGCAAAGTATTAAGTGTCAAAATTGATCAATTTGTTCCAAAGGCTGTGTAAGCTTTATTTTAGTTAAGTATACAACTAAATTCATGATAGAATGATTATTTCTCATCTCACTACCTTTACCTGTAAAAAATCTATCTCAAAAGGATGCTATGAGGATGAATGAAATAATATGAGAAATATAAGATGTCAGTGTCAAGTAAATGGCAATTACGCAATACATGGTATGGTTTAGTATAACTATTATTAAAATAGGCACTCAGTAAGTGGTAGCCATTATTATAGCTGTGTTCTCAATGGTTTAAATTCTCTAAAACCCTACTCACTCTAGTTGTATAAAATACAATGAGACAAACAGTATTGTTTTATTCTGATAAAATCTTCCTTACCTGTTGGAAGGAATCTTCAAACAACGTCTGCCGGGACACATTGATTTTTACATGACTGGGTAGTGCATTAGACTAAAAACAAAAATAATATCATAATATCATGTAAGCGATAGAATATGTATTGTATAAAAGTAAGACTAAATGATTATGAACATAAGATTTATTTACCACTGCAGTACCTGGCACAAATAACGGAAGTGAGCAAGTTTCCACCTAAAGCTGCGCTCATAAGCAATTTGTGGACCACCTTTAGTTCTAAAGAAAAACAAAAATAAACCTTATATTAATTCACAATAAACTTGAATGTTTAGTATTCATTATGAAACTGGAGTATACTAGAGTCCTACAAATGACCATAGGAAAATGTTATGCTAATAGAGAAGTAAGGGTATGTTTGGTGGGCCAACAGCAGTTCAAGCAATGAGAGCTGTCACAGCAACTGGACACACACATACACAAAGAGGGACACTGTATGTACAGATGGATCGTTTGTAAAATAGTGAGTTAAATGAAATATTAAAGTCTACTACCTACCGACTATTTTCAAAGAAAATTCTTAAAAATCCTTAAATCTAAGGAAGACAGAGGCTCTGGACAGAAGAGACACAGAAGGAAATTCTACCACATCTTAAACCTAACCCAAAACCAAAACAAATATTGCTGGAGATAAGCAAAGCAAAATAAATTCCTAGGAACAACACGTGACATCCAGGTCACATGGTTCAGGTGGTGAGAGAAGAGGCAGAATGAATGACAGCTAGGAATGTAGGTTTTACAATATGGTTTGACTCACACTGAGAGGAGCTGGGTCTCTTGTCTATTGACTGAGGGCCTAACAGGCACAAAGAATTTTCATAATCTTAGGGAACATTTTGGAATGGATGGGAAATGTTCTCTTGTGTTCTCAGGTTCAAGTGAATTTATTTATTCAATAAATATTTACTAAATGCATACCAGGTACTTGATACGCTTCTAGACAGTGAGAATATTCACTATTTGTTAATAAAATAGATAAAAATGCCTGTTTTTGTGGGGCTTATATATTAGTGAAAGAGACAGACAAGAAATATATGAATAAGTAAACTATGTATGTAGTGTGTTAGAAGCGGATAAATGTCTTTTCACTCCTGCCCTAAGGAAAAAATATTGCGGGGGAGGCATTGTTCAAAGGATAAAGGATAAGGAGTAGTTAGAAGAAATTTGCGATTCTGAAAAGTGTGAAAAGAGTAGGGTTCAGAGACAAAGTGACATTTGAGGAAAAACATGAAGGAAAGGGCATAAGCAACATAGCTATTTGGGAAAAGAGCATACCAAGCAGAAGGAACAGGGGCTAAGAGCCAGAGATGGAAGCCTAAGATGGTGAATATACAGCTAGGTGGCCAATGAAGCTGGAGTAGAGTGAATGAGGAGAGAAAACCAAGATGAGGTTGAAGAGATAACAGGAGTCAGACCGTATATGGCCTTACTAGGCCACTGTAAGGACTGCTTTTAACTCTGATTGAGATGGAAACCACTGAAGGGTTTTGTACAGGAATGACTTTTTACTTAAATTTTTTTAAAAATCTGTCTCTCTCCGGTACAGAGAGTAACATAACGTTTTATGAGGTGTAGGTAGAAAGCAGAGAGACAGACTCCAGTACCACTCTAGGTAAGAGACAATGACAGCTTGGACCAAAGTGGTGGCAGTGATGGAGGAGAGAAATAGCTGAACTCTAGTTATGTTCCAAAGTTGAGGTAATTAGTTAGAATTCTTGATGGACTGTGCGTAAAGGAGGAGAGAAAGAGAAGTCAAGGACAAGTCTAAAATTTTTGGCCCAGGCACATGTAAGAGTGGAGTTACCATTAACTAAGATGAGGAATATCGTAAGTAGAATAGATTTTATGAGAGCTATCAGGAAGGAGTTACAAGCGAAGATATAAGGTAAGTAGCTGACTACGCAAATCAAAATTTCAACTGAAGTCTGAGCTAAGTGTGAGTCATTAGCAGGCAGATGTTTTTAAAAGCATGACACTGAATAAAATTCACCAAGACAACGAGCGTAGTTAGAAAAATGTATTGTGTCAAATGCTCCACATAAGTCAAATAAGACAGGACAGCAAACCAACCCCTGGATCAACAATGTGAAGATCACTTGGTGCCCATGGCAAGTTCAGTGTCAAGGGAACTTGCTTGGAGTCGGTTTAAGGTAGAAATTAGAAACAGCAAGACAGAGACAAGTCTTTCAGGTAGTGCTCCTGAAAAAGGCAGCAATAAAAACAAATTGTTATTGAATGAGTCAGTAAGGGGAAGAGTTGAGTTTTTTTTTTTAATCTCAGAAAAATAACAGCTGATGAGAATAATGTAGTAGAGAAAGAAAAACTGCCAATGTTGGATAGAAAGATGATAACTGCTGGAGCAATTAAGTGTGTGGGGGGGTGGGGGGCGGGGAATCTAATGTACTAGCAGAAGGACTAGACTTTGATAGGAACAATGACAGTTCACTGACAGGACCAGGAAGGAGGATAGATAGTGGTAGGTGAGAAGATGTGATAGTAGAAATTTTCAAAAGATCTTTTATGATAGTTTTTATTTTTTTAATGATGCAAAGACATCACTGAAGAGTGAAAAGAATGAACGAGAGAACTGTCCACTGCTTAATTAAGGTATCTGAGCACAGATTCTGGAGACTGACTGCCTTGGTCTGAAACACTCAGGTATGACCCCTACACCTCTCCTCACTTGGTAAAGGGGAAAATAATACTATCTGCCCCCAAGGGGTTATTAGAAGATAAAATGAGCTAATACATATAAAGTGCTTAGAACAATCCTTGGCTCACAGTAATCACTACATAAATACTTGCCATTATTATTATGGAGGAATTACATGCCACAAATCCATTTTGGAATAAGATAGAGCAAAGACAGGTATACTAGGGTATTACTTGTTTAGGTTTTCTTGAACCAAAAAGTAAAATCTGTTGCTAAAGTTGAGGGCTAAATTAAGAGAATAAACCTCATGTCCTCACTAAGCAGCATTGAAGGAGAACTTTAGGTTTTCACTTACACAGAAGACTTTCCATTGCGAGGATCTTTGAATGTTGTTGTTCTTGTGTTATGATCAACAAAGTACCTAACACCTTCGCGAGTGTACCTAATTTCCCAGCCTTCTGGCAGGGGTTCTTCATTCTGTAAGCTGAAAGATAAAGTTATAATCATAAGGTGAACATTTTCTAAGTACTAAAAACATTTGACTCAAGGTTCACTGATACTATCCACAGTTATATGCAAGATGGCTCAACTAAGGCTATAGTATATACATACCCTTGAGTTCTTGGATCTTCCCATTGGGTCGTTTTTGTGTTATGATTCACAAAGTAAACCCTGTCTGTTGAATCCACTCTTTTTTCTAAAAAATAAGGTGAGCATAGCATTTAATAATTATTTGAGATATGTATGTCTTACAGATATTTTTACCAACAACCTAACAGCTTACCCCAGCCTGGTGGCAAAGGTCCATATGGGTCATTTTCTGCAGCTAACACTGAAGCCTGATTGGAGAAGGGGTTGGGAGGAGAAATAAAATAATAGTATTTTAATAGAAAAGCAGAAATAAACTAAGCACTTGCCAGAATCACATTTATAATGATTTTTTTAAATATAAGGGAATGTGAAGATAGCAATTTGAAGACACAAAATTCTTAAACATGTCATGAGGGAAAAGGAGCCAATCAACTGATAAAATTATTAGTTTTCTTAAAATGATTTAGAAATAATATATTGACATCAATATTTTAATACCTAGTCTTTCCATAATAATCTAGAGGGGCAAGATGAGATGGGAGAAGAGCACATATAGAAAATTATGGTGTTTAAATGATGAAATATTGTTTGTTTAAAAAACAGCAGTTATCGCAGTATTCTTTAAAACAAATGCCTAGTGATAAAACCAGGATCAAACTCCAGCATCATCTTTATAGAAATAAACTTTTATCTTAATTAGTATCATTTAGTATATTCATATATACATAAAAACACATAAACACATTTTTGTGTATGCTTACAAATTATCGCAACCTAGAAATACATTCTGAATAAAACAGAAACATTCTATCATGAATTCTAAAATAATGACAAATATAAAAATCCTGAAAAATACCTGAAAAATAATTTAATGATAAAGTATATGCATCTTGATGAATATAATCCTATAACAGATACTGTTCATTATATTCAATATCCATTTCCACCCCTTATTGAAAACCACTGTTTTGTTTGAGGCAGCAATGTGTCCATAAAGAACATTCCTTTCCCTGTCCCCCTTGCAGCTGAGTTGGTAGAGTAACCAATTCTGGCCAATGAGGAACAGGCACAAAACCATGATAAAGATACCCTTTTCTAAGTCAAAAGGCAAGGGCTTGCTAGAACAAAGCCATCTCTCCTTTCAAATCTCCTTTCTCTTTTTTTATGGAAGTGAGGCCCTGGCCAGCAGCTCCATACGATTGAAATAACAGGCAAGAAGTATAACGATGGTGGCGCAAAAAGGCAGAAAGAACCTGGGTACACGATGGCACTATTGAGCCAAGGCAGTATTTGTTCTAGACTCTTACCCCAGACTTGGTGTTGTACTGAGATGACTAAACCTCAGTCCATTTAAGGAAAATCTGTTATTTGCAGGAGAACATACTTCTGATACATACATACCTATTACCTAATTCTGCCCTGTTTCTCCAAGGTTTACATGTGTACAGGTTAAGTCCAATCAAAAATAAACCCACACTACAAAATTTCTTGTTTACTGTATGTAGCTGAATTATGGAACCTTACCAGAGATTTCTGTATAAGTCACCAAAGAACCAGCAATTGGAAATGCTATGGAAATCGGGTTGCCCCGCTCCCTTTCTGCTGGCTACAGATAACCATGAAAATGGATCAACTTATGAACGAGAACTTATTATTCAACCTCTGAAAAAAAATGGAGTTGAAAGAGCCAACCGGAGGCAGGATTTTGAAAAGTTATTTTTCTTTCCATCTCTCTTTCCTACTTCCTTTCTATATACTAGCTTCTACATTTTGGGTTTCCTTAAGTTGCCTCAAAATACTACCTAGAGTTGCCCAGTACTTAAAGTTTATCTTATTTCTACCTCCTGTGATCAAACCATTTATCAGAGGTGTTCCTTTTGTTTTTTACATTTGCTTGTTTTTTCCACTCCCCTTGTGGATTGTTTGCTTATGGCAATAAATAGCTCACCAATTGATCAAATTTCTAGATGGCATTAGATTTTGTGAACAAAGTTAACTCCAGTCCTAGGAATATCTTTGGTGAGCTAAAACAGATGACAGTGTTGTTTTTGGGAAGGAAATCAGAATAGCCAGAACACTGCAAGACTGGCCCTAAGTAAAATCATGAGGTAAATGGTTTTGTTTAAAGCAAACAAAATTATTATAATTAAAGGTGGAAGACTAGGAATTGATAAAGATATTATTTTATTTAGAAATTACATTTATGAAACTATCTTTTAATAAGGATATAAAACTGAGTTACGTTAGCAAACTATTTTTTTAAAAAACTTACAGTGCTTATAGATAAAAGAAATACTAATTGTTTATTAAAGATTAACTAAAAATTACTTTGCAATACAGCCTATAACATTTTTAAAAATCAAAGTAGAAAAGGGCAAATGCCTAAGGAAAAAAGTTACATTAACATCTTAAAATTTGCTAATTACCGAATAGAGGTATCGTTGATTGAACTGCTGCATAGCTCCCTGCAATTGGTTCCGCTGAGATTGCCACTGTTCAAAGTTCCGGACAGATTCCATGGTAGGCCGCTGCCATGTTGTTGTTCTGGTGTTATGATCCACATAATAAACTCTTCCACGATCATCAACTCTTCTTTCCCATCTACCACAAATAGAATAATAATAAAAATAAACAATAAGCTCTCAATATAAGAAACTGAAAAGTAGTAAATACTTCACTCAATTTAAAAATCAAGTCCAAGACACGATAAAGCAGGCTTAAGAAGAATATAAGTATTTACATTCCTCAGAAAATCTATGAAACTATAAACCATTTATTTTAGCTAAATTACGTTCCTATTCTACCACTAATATAATTTCTAAAGACTGTCTAAAAAGCGGCCATTGACTGAACAGTTTCAGTATCAGTCTGACTATCCTTTCTTCCTCTTTTTTTGATAAGCATTTATTGAGAGTGCTTGCTGTATACCAGGCGATCTGCCCTATGGCCACTGTCCACATTCAGGATTTTAATTGCACTCTTTTATCTCACCTTCCTGCTGTTACCCTGCTGCCAGTTATTTTCCTGAAGTGTAGATGGAATCAGGTCACTATCATGGCTCTCTGACAAGGTATAAAGGTGAACCTGTCCACTTTCAACTTTACCTCCTTTAGATCCTTCAAGGGCCGCATATGAGAGCTAAGCAACTACATGCTGGTTCCAAGTGTGTCGTGTGTTTCATTTTGTCATGCCTTTTAAAAAGTATTCCCTCAGAACAGAATGACCTTCCCAATTTCTCAACCACCCAGAATTCAACTCATCCTCCAGGGTTCAGTTCAACTCCTATCTCTTCCACACATCTAGGATCTATTATACCAATTTTTGTCATTAATTTATATAATGATCTTGGAATCTTTTCAGCAATCAACTCTAAATTCTTTCTATAAATTATTGCTAAAAATGCAATGGGCTAACAAAGAGCATAATAGGGTTAAAGGTAAAATTAAAGATATTCTCTGCCTAATTTGGGGGCAACAGTTTCAGTAAAATAAAGTCCATGTTATGCGACTCAATGAACAGGTTAAATGAATTACTATAACTTAGTGATCCTGTCATAGTTAAAATGGACTTCATGGTTTACTATATTGAAATTATTGGGTCCATGCTTTCCAATGATAAGTTCTCATTTAATACTGTAGAACCAAGGCCTGAGTACTTTCTTCCATGAAAGAGAAACATCTCACAAAAATAACATATTCCCTGCCTTGAATATTCTGGACTTTGAATGCGTTTTATATTGGTGGACTCTAAGTTGAATCCGGAAGGACAGACATTCTGAATGTCAAAGACAATAAGGAATATATCCCAGGTACAGTTAGAATGTTTGCACGGAATGTAAATAGCATGATTCAACTTGCTATCAGTATAATATACATAAACAGTTACAAAAGAATACAAAGATAAAGGAAGGATCAGTTTCTGAATGGCCTAGAATGATAGCCTAATAGCATGAACTTTGTTTAGTATATAATAAAAATGTTTTTATTAATTTAAAATCCTCTATTTTAGGTTTAATGTAACACAAGTTTACTTGTAGCCATCTTTGTAGACTGTAATTATGAAGTACTCCAGTATTTCTTATGTCATTAAATCTTTTAACAGTTTAGATCACTATCTATGGACAACCATACATATAAATTATCCTAAATATATCTTTCCTTCCTTAAAAATTAACAAGGACTGAACGTGGACCAAATTTTTGCAACTTCTCTCCGTAACTCATACCAATGTTTGACAGTCAGTTGAGGAAGCCCTTCAGATTATATAATCTCATGCACTGAGCATTAATTATTCACACAAGCAAATCAAGGAAATATAAGGAAACTTAATACATGCAGTATGAAAGAATCAATTTACGCTGTATAAAATAAATTTAAAAATCACATTTGTGATAAAATATAACTGAAGATGCATAAAGATGCTACATTACCCTGGAGGTAAAGGTTGTGGTCTCTCCCATGTGGTAGTTCGAGTGTTATGATCCACATAATAGGTTCTACCATGAGGATCTTTTCTTTGTTCCCACCTTTAATAAAAATACAAAAAGAACATAAAAAACAACAAACTAGGACAATCTAAAAAAATGATTCCTTCTTGTAATCAGGAAAATTACAGATAAGCTTTATTTAAAAGGCTATATAGGTTGGCTATAGCCACAGTGGCTCAAGCCTTTAATCCCAGCACTTGAGGAGGCTGAAACGGAAGGATCACATGAGGCCAGGAGTTCCTGGGCAACACAGTAAGACCCTTGCTCTACAAAAAATTTTAAAAATTAGGGTGTGGTGGTGTGCATCTATAGTCCCAGCTACTCAGGAGGCTGAGGTGAGAGGATCATTTGAGCCCAGGAATTTGAGGTTATGGTGAGCTATGACTGTGTCACTGCACTCCAGCCTAGGAAACAGTGCAAGACCCTGTCTCTGAATAATCAAATAAATAAAGCTATATATATATATATATAATATGTATATCTATCTATCTATATATATATATATTACAGTATAAAGGTGTTTGTTTACTTAACCATTAGAGCTTTTTTAACCTCTTAATACTTCCTTTTTCATTATAGTATTGGAAACTCAAATAATTAGTTATCAGAGAAGGAACAGGATACATAAAATTATAAAAAGTCACAAATTCACAGCATTTCAAATTATCAGAAAACAGAAATTAAACCACAAGTAGCAGAACTTTCAGCCTACTATCAAGCCCAAAGCACAAAATGTCAATGAAGTAACATATCCATTCCTCCTGCAATTTCAAAAAAAGATTTTTATCAGAAACCGCCTTCACGAAGTTTGTGGTGATACTGCTCCATTCTTCCTTGTATGTGCGTACAGTGTCTTCTTTCTGTGAGTATCTCTCCCTCTCTTGGTTATGGTAGGCCCTCGAATTTATGGACATCATGATATTATCCTTCCTGTTCTATCTTGAAGATTCTTAATCTCTCATTTTTCCACTCTCATTTTCTTCTTCTCTGTG
This sequence comes from Lepilemur ruficaudatus, assembly GCA_963574885.1. Classification (NCBI taxonomy): domain Eukaryota; kingdom Metazoa; phylum Chordata; class Mammalia; order Primates; family Lepilemuridae; genus Lepilemur; species Lepilemur ruficaudatus. Next base: position 32,991 of record CAUYRT010055888.1, read on the forward strand.
ATCCCTGTTTCTTCCTCTACAGGTCTTTTCTTAAAATGGTATAAGAGGAAAATTTTAAAAATAAAAAATTGGTAATTCTAAGTTTAGCACTCTTGTTTTCAATTTTAAAGTAGAAAAAATGGAAATTATTTTCCTTTCCCTTAAACACAGGAATCCAATTAAATTTTGATTAAAGAGCCCTTCTTAAGTCTAAACTAGGCTGCACCCATATATACATACTTAAACTGACACACACACACACACACACACACACAAAATTAAAAATGCTTAATAACCATGAACAATAAATTCACAAATTCACCACAGACTCAGGATCACAGAAATTATTAAAAATCACTTTGGTATAAAATCCTACACTGGAATATTCATGCTATTCTATACTGCAAAATTTAGATATTTCTTCTAAAACATTTCACTAAAAACAAATCATCTGAAAGTTAAGATTTACTTCATCTGTTTCTATAAAAAGTCTAAAGGGAGGATTTAAAAATGGAATTTCATCTGAAAGGCATTGGAATACCTATAACTAAACCAATGAGGCCCGGCACAGAGGCTCACGCCTGTACTCCTAGCACTCTGGGAGGCCAAGGCGGGTGGATCGTTTGAGCTCAGGAGTTTGAGATCAGCCTGAGCTAGAGAAAGACCCTGTCTTTACTAAAAAAACAGAAAGAAATTAGCTGGACAACTAGAAATATATATAGAAAAAATTAGCCGGGCATGGTGGTTAATGCCTGTAGTCCCGGCTACTCGGGAGGCTGAGGCAGGAGGATCGCTTGAGCCCAGGAGTTTGAGGTTGCTGTGAGCTAGGCTGACGCCACGGCACTCTAGCCCGCACAACAGAGACTCTGTCTCAAAAAAATAAAAAATAAAATAAATAAATGAACCAATGAGCTATTTATCTGTATGAAATCTTAACTACCAAACACAAATATCTAAAAACTTGATCAAGTTTCAAGAACTTCCTCGTAATGGTACTTTTGCTATTTTTAGGTATTATCCCACAATCAGTCCTTGATTCTTTATTGCAATAGAATAATTATTCTATTGCGTAATTTCTTGGTTTCAACCCTTCTTTACAACAACCCTTTACTATTTTTAATTTAGCTTTAATTTTTATCAAAATTATATATACTTTCAAATAGTTTAGTATACATTTTCACAGTTATGTATATACCTTCACATAGTTTAAACATATAGTCCATGAGGCCATTTTGAAAAACATTATCTATCATCTCCTTCACTTCATTTTCCACTCTTCAAAGGCAACATTTTGGACTGCTTTAGTCAATTCTTTTGGTGTTTACTGTTTTCTTATTAACTTGTTTGACACACTACTAATTTAATTTCAAACATAACGTACTGACTTCTCACAATGAAAGACGAAGAGGTAAGTGATATAGTTTGGATACTTCTCCCCTCCAAATCTCATGTTGGAGGTTTGATCCCATGTTGGAGGTGGAGCCAAGTAGGAGGTGTTTGGGTCACGGGGGCAGATCTTCTCATGAATGACATGGTGTCCTCTGTATGATTTGTTAGTTTACGAAAGAGCTGGTTGCTTAAAAGAGTCTGGCACCAACTCCTTCGTTTCTTGCTCCTTCTCTTGGCACCATGTGACACGCCTGCTCTCCCTTTACCTTTCTCTTTGATTGGAAACTCCCTGAAGCCCTCACCAGAAGCAGATGCCAGGACCATGCTTCTTGTACAGCTCGCAGAACTGTGAGCCAAATAAACCTCTTTTCTTTATAAATTACCCAACCTCAGGTATTCCTTTATAGCAGCACAAAACAGACTAACATAGGTAGGTCTCTTTCCCGTACACATATACGTAACTCTCTAACACTTAACCACCTCGCAACCATTCCAAATACACACATATGTTGTGCCTTCCCCTGGAGTTATTATTATGACTATGTAAACCCTCCTGACAGCTGAGCCATGGAACATAGCATGATTTCTTTTTTTAAAAAGAATACTTTAAGAGTAATTATCTCCACTCCCGCTTGCTTATTTTCTAAGTTCTTATCATTAACTAAACCCCAACTACTTTTCCAGTTTCAAAAATCTCTTCAAAATGTTCAAGCTTATTAGCTGGTCTATCAATTGCATCTGTCTTCTGATTAGCTTGCCTAAGGTCACCTTGGTTTTCCTTCACCACTGTGCTGGTATTTCTTTCAGGACTCTCCTAGCACACCCCCCCAAAATTCCCAGATCCCTTATCGTTCACATTCACTACCTAGTTTTGGAGAAACACAAGTTCTAGTAGCTTCCTAAGAAAGAAGACCTAAGAAGTGAACTTTTGGAAACCCAGGATACCTGAAAATGTATTTATTCTACGCACACACTCAACAGTGTGGCTGAATACGGGATTACAGATTGTGATATCATTCTGATTCATACAAAACCTGTTTTCTTTTGTCTTTTTTTAAGATTTCTGGAAATGCTTAGAATTTTTTCTTTGGTGCCAAAATACTAAACTTTCCACAATAAATTGTCTTAAAATAGTCTGTTTTCACTTGTTATGCTGAGTTTTGGTGAGCCCCTTCAATAAGGAAATTCACGTCCTTCATGTTTGTGAACGGTTTTTTTGTCATTATTTTGTTTAGGATTTGATCTTATTTTCTTTTCAGAACTTCTCTTAAGACTTACTGAACTTGTCCTCTCGTTTTTCCATTTTATTTCTTCTATTTTATAAATTTATCTTTTTGCTCTACTTTCTGACAAATTTCTTTACCTTTGTTAAATTTTCCACTGAATTAAGTTTCCAAGAGTTTTTTAGTTCTTTGCGCCTTACTTTTTTACAATACCTGGTTCTTGTTTTATGTATGGCATATCTACTCTTATCCCTCTGAGAATATTAAAATAGTCTGTTTTCTCCAAGTAGCATTATCTAGGTTGTTTGTTTTGATCTGTCTTTGAAATTAAGAGGTCTCCCTCAGATATCTAATGAGAGGGTACCAAAAACTGACTGGGAGTTTTATGTGCTTGAGTGGGGCTTGTGGATTGTGGGATTAATTAAAGAGTAATATAACAGGGCTATTTTGTTAGAGAACAATCTATATCAGTGTTTTCAGTCTTTTTGGAGGGGGGGAGGGTCTTCAACAGAAAATACTTCCAGTCTCCTGGGTAGAAATGTAAAATCCTGGTTGTTAATATTATGGGATCTGGGTGGGAAAGAAGGATATGTGTTTGAAAATTTACTTTATAATCTCCTTCACTTATTAATCTTAAAAAGGTTCACTTATGTCCTTTAGTACAGTACACCTCTCTGCGCTCCAATGTGCCTGGTGTTCCCAAGTACAAAGTATCTCCAAAGCAGAAATCCTTAGGCAGAGCCATAGTCCTGGCTATAGGGAAAGGAATTAGGGATTCATTTCTCAAACTGACTTTCAATTAATCTTGCCATTTATAGTGTCATCTTCACTGCCACTTCCAAAGGGATCTGAGGCTGCCAGTTCCTGAGCCTTTTAGAGTGCCAGTGCGTAGGCTGGGCTTTTCCCACTGACAGGCTAGAATTCAGCTCTTTGGGTTTACTAAGTGAGATACACTTAACTAACCTCCAGATGACTGCAACCTCCTGAGAACCACAAGTACATGCACTTAGCTAAGCCACTTCTAGATCCTGATCCTCAAAAACTATGTGAAATAAGTTTTGTAGTAATTTGTTACATAGCAATAAATAATTTTTTCTTCTTTTCTCTGTTTTACTTTTTTATGCCATTTCTTTCAGCTACTGAAGCAATAAATAATTAATATACCAGGAAGTACTATAAAACCATTCAAAAGAATTAAGGAAGACCTACATATTTAGACCATAAGCCCCATGAAGTTTGGGCCTTAGTCGGTTTTGCTCATCAGTGTACTAACAGCACCTAGCACAAAGCCTGCCACAGACAAGATGTTTAACAAATACTTGACTAAATATTTGGTGAGTGTGTGAATCTACTTGTATTGATATGATCAAGTTTTTTAAAAAAGCAACTAAAAAACAGTATGCAAGGTCTGGTCTTATTTTTTGAAAATAATTCTATAGATTTATGAAAAATAATTTATAAAGCTGCTCTCTATCCTCTTCATCTACTTTTATCTTTCTTCAAAGAATTTGTTACTGTCTGACAATACTGAATACGTTTTTTACGTAAGGCCACTGTCTGTCTGCCTTCTGAAACACAAGCTCCGCAGCAGCAGAGTCTTGGGCTCCCTTGTACTGCCACACATGCAGTGCCCAGAACAACGTCTGACCCAGAGAAGACTCTCAAATATTTTGATGCTGGAGTAATATATAAACACCACTCTGGGTGGTGAGCTTAAGGAGCACTAATACTTCTATATGACTTAAATATTATATTTGGTCATGTCTTAATTTTGTAATCAGAAGCAATTTTAAGATTGGGGGGGAAAGTAAACATAACCAAGCCCTCCATCCATATAATGGGCTACCAAGGCCTTCTCCAAGGGTTACCCTAAGTTAACCACCTTCTGGGGTGATGATAATGTTCTGTATCTTGATAAAAATTGAGTTACACAAATGTATGCATTTGTTCAAACTAAGACTTTGACCTTTTTTCTATGTAAATTTTACCTAAAAATATTTAAACAAGTATTGAACTGTAGTTAATGATTTCCAGGCTGAAGTGCTAAGGTACGAAACATACTGATGTCTGCAACTTACTGGAATGCATTTAAAAAGTGGATAAACAGATGAAGAGATACAAGATAAAGCAAGCACAGTAAAATGTCAATTATAGAATCTAGTAGTCGGTATATGGGTTCTCACTGTAAAACTCTTTATAATTTTCTGTGTAACTGTAAATTTTCATCAGAAAATTTTGGGGAAAAATAAGGCAGTGTGAGGGGATGGAGGAAAAAGCTCTTGATTTGAACAGGAGACTAAAGAAAGGCCTCTGGAATGAGTTAACATTAGCAGAGACCTGAGTATGAATATATTTGAGGAATAACAAAAGTTAGAGCAAATGCAAAGGTCCTTAGGGAAGATCATCCTTGGCATAACACTCAAATGTAATCTCCAGCCTAGAATACTCTTCTGCAGTTTTGGAATCATATATAAAACTGCCTCCCTGGTATATGTCACGTGGTAACATGTATCAAATGGATGCCCTACAAACACAGAATGCTATCTCTTCACTCTTTTACCCCAAGTCCAAAATATGATAACCCTTATTTCAGTCAAATATACTACTACCCAGCTCCCTAAACACTATGCAGGGGCATGGAGAGATCCAGAACCTATTTTTAATCTCTCTAAAGCAACCCAATACCCACACACTAAAATCCAAGCCACTGTCTGACACTTTAAATTAGATTTTGATACATAGGATTTTTTATTTTACCTACATATCTTTGTATAAAGTGAATCAAAAGTAAAACTATGGGGAGTAAAGGACTATTTAACAAAAGCACTTCAAGCAGCAGTTCTCAGGCTGACTGTACATAGGACTTAGACACCTGTGATTTTATTGTGTAGTTAGTTAAATAACTCAGTAAGTTACCAAAGAGAGAAAACAAAGGAACTAAGAAAGAGTTTGGAGCAAAGAGGGAAGATGATGTAGGGTTGAAAACTGCTGATTCAGAGGGTTACACAGCCTACTACTGCCTACCCCAGAAGAATCCACCTTGATTCCACTCTTTTTTTCTATTCTTCCACCTCCCCACGACTCATTGCCAACACCCATCTTAACATCACCCTAGAAGACTAGCATTTGTCTCACTTCAGACTCTATTTCTCCCTAGATTTGTGGCTTTTAATCTTTCATGACCATAGCTTACAGAGTAAGAAATGTGTTTTACATAAACATCTTCGTGTGCACTACACTGCTATTTCTCTATTGATTTTATATACATACATGTGCCAGAAAAACTTTCAGGAAGCAATGCTTACTCTTACTACACATAACCCACTCCAATATTTCCTTTTCTACCCTATATTTATGTATTTCATTATGTGTACAAATGTTGGCAATAACCTATTAATGGGTTATAACCTACAATGTGAAAAACACCCATCTAGATGACTGTAAAGTTCTTATACAAAGATCATAAATAGTGGCTACAGGCCTGTGGAAGCAATCATTTGGTCGCCACAGAATTAAGTTTATGGACTTATTGTTTTGAACTGGAATGCTTCTTTCTCTCATTTATAAACCAATCTGACTGCTATTCTAACTTATCTCCTTAACTCCTCAGATATCGATACCACTGTAAGAATGATTGTAATAAAATGCAAATAAGATTATGCCACTCTCCTGCTCAAAATTCTTTAATGCTCACTCATGGTTTTTAGGAAAAACTCCCACATCCTTAGCAAGCATACAAAAGTCTTCGTAGGGCTATTCACTCTTCAGTGTTATAGACCTTGCTTCCTCAAACTATAACATAATACTAATTCCTAAATTCAGCATACTCATTTTCATGGATGTTAGAGATCTGAACATGCAGTTGGCTCTGCTGAGAATGAAACCTTTCACCACTTGTGCCTCAATATTTGTTTTGTTAACCCCTACTCTTCTTTCAGAAATCCACATAAGTGTCTTTGACCTCCACAAAACATTATTTGACCTCAACAGCACAGGTTCCTCTGCTTATCCCCCCTCTGCATATATATCCCTTCCCACAGCATCCTAAACTTACCTCTCACATAGCTCCAATTGTATTAAGTCACCAATTATTTGCCTATCTTTACCCCCCATTAAGCTGTGAAGTTCCTGAGAGTAAGAATAGCTTCTGTGTCTGTGTCACAGTGACTGACACATGAGAGACTAGGATAAACAACTAAGTTACTAAAGACAGGAGACACTGGACAAGAAATTTTTGAGGGGAAAAAGAAGATAATGTAGAGTCTGAAATGTACGCAGGAAACAGAATAGGATATTTCCAGAAAGCAAGTGAAGATAAGCTCAGAGGAAAGTCTGGCCAGGACATACAGATTTAATAGTTAAAGTGACAGGAGAGTGCAAGATTTACCTGGGGAAGCACAGGTAGAAAAAGATCAAAGGCTGAAACTACGATTAAGCAGTGGGCAAAATCAGATGAGCCAGTAAAAAGAACTGAGGGAAAAAAGTTCAAAAGTAAGAAAGAGGTACAAACCTGGTGACTGTGATGGGAAAATGAGGGCAATAATGTAATTAGAGACTTCTACAAGTGCAGTTTCAACAGCTGCAAGGGCTGACAGTCTGACTACTCTAAGCTGTGTTGGAAAGCCATGTCCATGCTTTTATTACAGCACTTTTAAATTTTATTCTATATAGTATGCATGTTTACAAGTCGGACTCAGTAAATAAGCTTCCTGAAGGCAGAGACAATGAATTATTAATATTAGTTTCATCAGTGCCAAGTAAAGAGTCAAAAAAAACTATTCGACCAAATGGAATACACACATAGAATACTCTAAAGAAAATCATGAGGACCTAGATAATCACAGTGGGAAACTTAAAAGAGACTGAGAATTACTAAGTAGCAATGAAAAACTGAGTTTGTAATGGAGCCAACCTCCATTACATTACCCTGGCAGGGTTATGTGACTTCATCCTGCATTAGACAGCAACTGATGAAAAGGATGGCTAGTTGTCCTCAAGTGTAAAGTCTAGAGAATAGACCACAAAGAAAGCTCGAGAACTGAGGTTACTATGTAGAGTGTCATGGTCAAAATGAAAAACTAAAAGTAAGCCAGGAATCAGATAGAGAGGGTCTTGTAAACTAACATCAGGTTTTTTCTTTTCCTCTCATTCTACACATACTTAAAACTAGATAAGCAATTGCTGTTAGTTCCAAAAGTACTCGCTCCGTAGCAAATAAATGATTCAGACTCCAGTTTAGACTTCAACTTTTTGAACAATGGAAACATTTTATACACACATTCAATAGTCATATATTATCAAAAAGTTACTACTTCAATGTAAGTTAAACATAAAAAAAAAAAATTCACATACCCTGATGGCAAAGTTTCTGTGTTGGCACTTCCAGACTGCTGCCGTACAGGTTCCATACACCCATCTGGGTGTCTTAATTTGGCTGCTTCAAAAGCAGAACTATTTCCAGAATTAGAGGTGTCATGGTCTAATATACTTCTAGCTTCAGATCCGAATTCTTCACTGGTAGAAGGAATACATTCATTGTTTTCTGAGGAAGTCAGTATTTCTTGAACTGGAGGATCTTCGACAGTAGTACTAGTGCAATTTGAAGACAAGGCGTTTTCTTCAGACTCTATTGGAATACCCGTGGCGGAAGCATTATCAGTTGGAGCAAATGAGGATGATTCTCCATTAACTGAGAAGTGAAAATCAGTAAGACAATCATGTAATGACAAAGCAACCAATTACCAAATCAATCAATAACACTTAATCAGATGGTAATTCAGACTGAGCACTATTCCAGGTACTAATAAACATAAAATAAGGTGGAAATTCTATTTTTTTACTGCTTAAATTTTAGGGACAAATACGTAAATGATAAAAATTTAAGCATATGCTAATAACCTTAAGGAAAGAGAAACCAACATTAGGATAACAAACGGTTTTCCTCCAAATTACCGATTCTGAGAGAAAGTCTGTATGGGCTATATAAAAACTTTAAAATGATTCCTTTCAATTTCCCTTCTCTTATGCAAAAAGTAGCTAATGCCAAAAGAATTCCTTTGCCAAAAGTGGGAAATATATGATGCCATTAGTATTTTTGTTGTTGTTGTTGTTCTTTTTTACAGAGACAGAGTCTTGCTCTCTTGTCCAGGCTACAGTGCAGTGGCATCATCATAGCTCACTGCAATATCAAACTCCTGGGCTCAAGCAATCCACCTGCCTTGGTCTCCCAAAGTATTAGGATTACAGGGGTGAGCCACCGCGCGGCCTACTTCTTAAGATAGTATTACAAAGAATTACAAAAAGATCCAGGAATTCATTCTATACTTTCCGTGAAACACCCCTTGTACTGAGACCCAGTGATACAGTTTTTTAAAATTTTCATTTTAAGTGTGATTGATCCAGTTCAACTATGTGTCCTATAGAAATGAGTCAAATTAAAACTGTGAGGGGAATCGATCATTGAACAAAACCCGTAAGACCACATATCAAAGTTTTAATGGAAATGGTAGAGGGAGACTTAATTAGAGTAATGGAATCTTCCAGTAGATTTTTAAAGAAAGAAAAAGATTTAATAGTGGAAAGAAGAGAATACTATCACAGGAATTAAATAGTACATGCAGAAGACCAGATTAAATAAAGTTCTCTACCAAATATTGAGATGAGAATAGCTTTGGAGGAAAAAAATCAACAATGAAATACAGTACAAAATATAATACTGACTGACAGAGCTACCCATGCCCAACATTGTTAGACATCATGAAAAAATAAAAAGTATGCGGAGAAAGACTGAATTCTCTTATCTCCTATACAATGTTTATTTATAAGCATTATCTCATTTAATTTTCACTCTTTCATAGTGTGGAAATTAATTCACACAAAAGAAAGGATTGGCAGCAGTCTTTCTAGAGCAAAATAACACGAAATGGAAAAAGAGGCAGATTGAGGGAAGATATAATCCAGCCCAACAAGAAACAGACATGAACTTTTGTGCACACTAAACCATAGTATATGAAACACAAACTTAATTCAACAGCAAGTGCTCTCATCTCTTCCAGTGCATCATTTCTTGCTTACAACTATTGCTATAGCCTCTTAATTTATCTGCCTACCTCCCCTCTTGTTCAACTACCATCCATTCTCCAAATAGTAGCCGAAGTAATCTTTTTAAAACACATAACAGATTTTTTCATTCCCTGATTAAACATGCCAACAGATTCCCATTATAAGCAGAATAAATCCTGAAGTCTTTACCACAGCCCATGACAGAGACTCTACACAGTCAAGTCCACACTTATTGTCTGACTTCTCATGATGGTTGTCTTTCTGTTCCTTGGAAACAAACTCCTTCCCACTCCAGTGATGTGCATTTGCTGTTCCTATGGTCTCAGAATGTTTCATGACTGGCTTCTTCTCATGATTTAGATTATATCCTCAATCATACCTTCAGAAAGGAAGTCCTTACGCATCTTATTTAATGTTGCACACATCCCACCCTCACTCTAGGTTATATATTATGCTTTTTTTTCTTTCTCATGTTCTGAAATGATTCATTTGTTTTATTCTTCACTAAGTTTGGAATGCACAAGCTTTTTCAGACTTATTCACTTTTGTACTTGCAAGAGCTAGACAATCAGACATATGAAAATATTTGTTGAAACAATAAATCAAAGACAAATTACAGAGGAAAAACTGAACATACCTGTCTCAAAACTATGTAGATATCAGAAAATGTATGTCAGTAGAAACATTAAGGATATGAAGAATTTAAAACACAATCTATACACCTAATTTAAATCTCTGTGTCAAAGAGATAGTTGTAAGTGTCAACTGTGTACATACTACATCCAAACACATTAAATTTCTAGAGGAACCGACATGTAAAAAAAAAAAGGAAAATCCCCAATTCTATAATCAGATGGTTACATTACATTCTGGAAAAGTGGAAACAAGACAAAATATAACTTATTGAAATATTTACTAAAAGTCTGGCAGAATCTATTAGCACTTTTCAATGAAAATCTTAATCGTCACAAAACAACTCTATGACACAGATACCAACGTTATTCACATTTTACTGGTAAGAAAACTAGTTATTGTATGTCCATTAAAATGACAGTTCACCCCTACCCATAATCAATTTTCTCAAAGTATTAAACAACAAAGGTTGGTCAGAGTGCAGTGGTGTTTACAACTACTTGATCACAACCAGTTACAGATTCCTTTGTTCCTTCTCCATTCTCACTGCTTCATTTGACCAGCCTTAAAAAACAAACAAACAAACAAACAAACAAACAAAAAAGTAATTATTGAGTTGAAGAAGAAATCAAAATGAAATTATAAACTTCAGGAAAATTAATGGCAATGAAAACACTCATATCAATGTTACTGGATGTGGCCAAAAGTACCTGAAGATGTAAGAAAGAATATTAATAAAAGAGCTTAGAATTCAATTCTAGAGGCAGGAAAAAAAAAAAAAAACAAAAAGGTAGAAGAAAATGAATCAAAAGACCAATAACACAAATCAAAATTTCCGAAGTTACCTGATAAGAATCAGCTGGGATCTTACTAAAAATAAATATATCAGTTTCCATCCTACACTTACTGAATCTCTAGGGAAGGGCCTGGGAATCTTCACCTTACAAATGCATCAGATAATTTTTTAATCAGGAAAGCTGGAGAAATCATGAAATATGTCTTGCAAAGCTTTGTACAGAAAAAGAAAAACATATGAATAACATTAGAAATACCACATACAACTTTATTTCAGTATGTTTCAAATATATTAGCTAAAGTAACTCAAGAGAAAGAAAAATTTAAAAGACAAACCAGAGCATAAATGAAAAAGGTGATGAAAGATCTAATATCATTCCCTCTAATAGCCCTGAGCCCAGACAGATTTTTGAGAAAATGCTATGAAGCCTTTAATGAATAGACCATTCCTGTGTTATTTAAAGTGTTATAGTACATTAGGGAAGAAAAAGTAAAGGAGTTTCCCAACTCTGTGAGGGAAACATAACCCTTTTAAAGCTAAAACTGAACAACAATTGCACAAGAAGCCTACAGGCCAACATCATGTATGAATTCAAGATGGTTCAATATTAACAAATTATGTTAGAAAATCTACTATGTTAATAGATTAAAGCCATATGATTATCTTTAATACAATTAAAAAGCATTCAATAAACTCTTAATAGCTGATAAGAGGAATCAAGGAAAGCTCATCAATAACCTAGATTATCTATCATAAACCGACAGTTAAGCATTATATATTAATGGTATCGTTAGGGTGGAAAGCCTAGTAGGTGCTTATGGCACAGGTGGAGAAAGATTTCTCAGGCAGAGATTAAGAGACATTAAAGTAAAATTTATTTTATCTTCTTAAAGGAGAGAGAGTGAAAAAGAGGGAGGGAAAAGCGGGGGGAGCAGAAGAGAGCAGGGGGATGGCTTGGCATCCCAAAGAAAGAGAAGGGGATGCCAGCAGTGAGGCGAAGTGGCTTGCTGATTTTAAGTGGGGGGTGAAGATAAAAAAGAAATTGTGATGGCTGTCAGTTGATAACAAAAATGGCAGCAGGTAGGTCACAAAAACTTCAAGGATGTTAAAGTCCAAGACTTGGTTAGGAAACCAATCCCTTAGAGAACGGATTATTTCCTGTGATAGGAAATGTGACTCTGTCCTCCAGAGATGGCTGAGGCAGTAGTTCATTCTCCTGCTGTTTACTTAAGAACTCTGTAAAAGCAGATTCTCAAAAAACAATTTTGAAAGAGAGAGATTGCCATCCATTCAGCTCTTTTCAGAAGTTGTGGAACAGAACTCCCGCAGAGTGCCATTAGTGAGAGAACTCATAGGACTGATCTTTAACCATTACTGGGTAAATTGCAGGACTAGGTATTTTCCTGTTATTTTTGCAAGGCCACTCGTTTCAGGTATAACATTATAAGAATGTCTATTAAAAGCAGGAATAAATTAAAATTAGCAAAAAATCAAGGAAGATCATAATCACTCCAATTCAACACTGATGATTATATTTAATGATGCACTAAGACAAGTAAAAATATTGAAAAGAAAATGGTAAGATTCATCTGTAAAAAAAAACAGTAAAAGGATAAGATTATTTGGAATACACAGGAAAATCAATTAAAAACCATTAGAACCAATTAATTAATTCAAACTAAACCACTTCAGCAAAATGACCACACACAAGTTCAACATCAAGATTACATTCAAGACCTATCTGAAGAAAACTAAAAAGCAATAACAGGCATTTTAAAAATTAGAATACAGAAAGACATTAAAGTCTCTCTGAATGGCAAGATTCGGTATTGTTAAAATAATAATTAACTCTCCTTAAAATGCAAATGCTGGTAAGGATGTAGAATTCTCATTCATTGCTGGTAGGAATCCAAGAGTACAACCACTTTGGAAGACAGTTTGGCAGGTTTTTGGTTTTTTTTTTTTAAACAAAACTTAAGATTCTCTCATACAATCCACCAGTCTCAGTCTTTAACCCAACTGAATTAAAAACTTATGTCCACATAAAAGCCTGCACATTAATGTGTATAGTAGTTTTATTCAAAGTTGTCAAAAGCTGAAGCAACCAAGATGCTTCAATAAGTAAATGGATAAACAACTGTGGTACTTCCATACAATGTAATTTTATTTAGTGATAAAAACAAATGAGATATCATGCCCCAAAGATATGGAGGAACCTGAAATGCACATTGCTAAGTGAAAGAAGCCAATCTGAAAAAGTTACACACTGTAGGACTCCAACTATATGATGTTCTGGAAAGGCAAAACTATGAAGATAGTTAAAAAAACAGTGGTTGCTAGGGGTTGGGGTTTGGGATGAACAGATGAAGCACAGAGGAATTCCAATATAAAATTATTCTGTATGATACTGTAATGGTATGTACATGACAATATACATTTCTCAAAACCTATAGAACCACTACCACACAAAGAATAAATCTTAACATAAACTTTAGTTAGTAATAATTTAGTAATAATGGTTCATTAATTGTAACAAATTTACCACCGTAATGCAAAATATTAATAATGGAGGCAACTATGCATGAGGTCAGAGGGCATATGGAACTCTGTACTATCTGCCCAATTTTTCTGTAAATCTAAAACTGTTCTAAAATATAAAGTCTATTAATTTTAAAAAGCTAGTTTAGAAACAAATTATTTCCATCCAATAATTCAACAAATATTTGTTATTCAATACTGCCAAGACTGTATTACAATACCACAGTAAGAACTCTGATTGAAGAGATTACTGTTCATATACATCAGTGGTTCTCAACTAGGGAAGATTCCTTGCCCCCAGAAGACATTTATCAATGCCTGGAGATGCATCTGGTTGTTACAACTAGCAGGAGGGGAGATGTCACTGGTACCTAGTGGGTATAGGTCAGAAATACTGCTTAAATATCCTACGATGCATAGGACAACCCCCTAAAACAAAGAAATTATCTGGCCCCAAATGTGAATAGTGCTGAGGTTGAGAAACTCTGATATCTACGTACACAGCTGCCTGGCAGTGTTCAGCCTATGATAGTTGCAAAATAAATATCTGTTGACAAATGGATATGAAGATGATTGACAGATAAATACCCACACACAAGAAAAAAAAAAGAGGAAAGGAAAAGGAGGAAAGGAGAGAGGAAGGACAGGATTAGAGGCTCTCTGCACATGAAGGAATATAGAGCAAATAATTAAAATCTTACATGCTAGGTATGTTAGTAGAAACCTATGCAAAAGCATCTCATCTCCTTCTCCATAAGATGTAAGACCACACCCACTGACTTGGTTTCTTAACAAATGTGTCCCAAGCCTCACTTTCAGCCATTATGACTTCTGGGTTACAAGACAGATCTCTACTACTTCACAGTTAATCTTTGAGAAGTTTCCCATGAAATTTATGATACATCATCTCATAGCACCATGCATTTGTCCTCACTCTAACAGTTCATTCAAATAAAGCAGAAACAAGTAGAAATGTTGAAGTATTTGAATAGCATTTTTACTCCATTTTAAAACCATGACATGAAAAATAATTGCTTGCATATATACAGTAAGTGTCTTTAAAAGCCAATTCACACTTCAGAGTAGACATGGCTATAAAAAAGGGAGCATGAGGGAACCTTGTGTGACAATGCAATTCTGTAGCTTGACTGTGGTATCAGTTACATGAAGCCACATGTGTGACAAAACTGCACAGAACTAAACACACACACAGAATGCAAGTAGATCTGGTGAAATGTGAATAAGCTCTGTGCATTATATCAATGTCAATTTCCTGATTTTGATATTCTACTATAGTTTTACAAGCTGTTAACACTGGGCGAGGCTGGTGAAGTGTGCACAGGACCTCTCTGTATTTCTCTTTCCAACTTTCTACATATTTATAATTACTTCAGAATAAAAAGTTAAGAAGAAAAGTCTAATAAACCTGTGAAATCAGTTCTGTCTGAAATTTAACCATACTGAGCTCTGATCTATTTTTTTAATAAAACAATAATTATATATTAGAAAAGATCATTGCACACTAGAAGTTAGGGGCAAGGGAACAAAGAAGAGTATTTTTCTTAAATACCTACCACTGTCCAAGGACCATGGTACATATTGTAGATGATTTATGATCTTATTTAACCTTCAAAACAGTCCTATAAAGTTGTTGAGTATCATGCTCTCTTTATAAAAGGTGGAGCTAAATTTTGAGGATGTTAAATTTATTCAAGGCCACACAGTTCGTGTACTAAGTGGTTGAGCTGGGATTTGATACCAGTCCTGTCAGAAGCCAAATCTAATCTTTTCACTGCATCGTGACTGCCTTCCAATTTAGCCTAGAATATACTCACAGCTACTAAACTTGTTAAATAGATCCCCTTAATCAAGACTCAAATGAAAAAAAGTCTGGAAAAAAAAAACCCTCATATATAATATTATCTCTGGTGAAAAGATACCATTTGTCTTAAACTCCTTAGTGTTGACCCACAATCCCTTATCTGAAACCCTTGGGGCCAGCTGTGTTCCAGAATTCATAAGTTTTCAGAATTTAGAAAGGTAGTGGCATATATATCGTATATTACACTACTACACCTGAGAAGGTTCGGAGATCACACATTATGATTAAATACACTAATACTTCTGCAGTAAAACATAGAGTAAGCATGATAAATAAAAACTATAAATACCCTCATGCCAGTCATTTTGCCATCAAATGAGCATACTAACCAAAAAAAAAAATAAAACAACCCTTTGGTTTTAGAGATTTTAGGATTTGTAATCATAGGTAAAGAGATTAAAGACATGTAATATGTTATACACAGACTATGCACATCCCCAAACCCACCACACCTTCAACAACAAAAACTGATTTTTGAAGTACTTAATTAGAAAAAGGAATACCATTTTGTATCAACACCTTAAAATAATAGCGATTACCCATTCCTTGAAAACTTACCTGAATTCATCCTACTATTCAGGATGAGCGATCATACAAAAAGACATTGGTTAAGTGGTTGCTACCAAGAGCATAGGTTCCGGAAGCCTTTGTAAACCAGCCAATGGTATGATGACAGATGGATTGTTTTGTCAGATGTCACCAACAGTAATCAGAGAAGGTGAAAAGGTTGGGGGAATACTATTTGAAGGCTATCATACTATAAAAGATGAACAGTACACCTTTGAAACACTACAAAAACCACACACATCAAAGTGAATAAGTAAGCAAAGTGCAGAGTCAAGAGCTGGATGTCAATTACTGCTCTTCTACTTCCTAGCTGTGACCTCAGTGTCTCAGTCCCTTCATCAGAGAAAAGGGAAAAATACTAGTACCTATGTCAATGAGTTACTGTGAATGAAATCAGTTAATGGATACACAATATTTAGAACATGCACAGCACAAATGTTAGCTATTATCATTATTCACATTGTCGTAGGTTTCCTTACAGTTACTATAAATGTCACAGGAATTATTTATGATGGAGCCTTCATTTCTAGTTTCTCACGTGTTTTATTTTTACCTTAAAATTTCAGGCAAGGATAAAAATAAAAGAGAAATGTAAGAAGTTAATTTATTACCATGGAAAAAAGTCTCAAATGTATTTGACAAGCTGTAGAGCATAAATAAGATTCTACAATGCGAAGAGTCTCAGTTAATTCCTTCTCCCTTTTACACCAACACCTAAATATGCCCAAATGCTGAAACATGCAACTAGTAGTCAATGGATACTTTCACCAATCTACTCAAACAACTAAACGTTTCTGGAATAAGAGTTAAAGTTCCAAATTCCATATACAGGTTGAATATCTCTTATCAAAAATGCTTAGAATGAGAAGTGTTTCAGACTCTGGATTTCTTTTTTTGGGATTCTGAAATATCTACACTATACTTACCAGATGAGTATCCCTAATCCAAAAAACCCAAATTTGAAATGCTTTAATGAGCATTTCCTTTGAGCATCGTGTAGATTTTGGAGAATTTGGGATTTCTGATTTTCAGATTAGGGATACTCAACCTGTATTAGAAACAGAAACTGTTTTAATTAGTCTGTTCTTAATTTAGAGATAATTCTGAATAATCTAGGATGATAGTTCCTTTTCTGCTTTGCTAATAGAAATCTCAAAAGCAAATGTTCTCACTAGAAAGTAGGCCAGAATCAGAAAATAAAAGAATTTTGCTCATTAATTTTACTATGATTATATATCTTCTTCTCTGTTTTCCAGCCACCTTAAATTAATGACAAAAAGTTTTACTTATTATGAGTACTTGAGAAGCCATCTTTAAGTCAACTTTTTTTTTAAAGGGTAGCATTATTAAAGAAATTAAATTGTAAAAATAACATTTATATGTCAGTTCTAATGTTTACAAAAGCTCTCATGATAACTTTTGGTAAACTTCCCCATCCCCAAGCTTGGGTATAAATAAACAATTAAAATTTATCTACAAGTCCATCTGTTTTAATGTAATTACTGAACTGCTTCTTTACATGTTTCTATTTTTGAATACCTTCCCATAGTAGACAAACAGGAAATAACATAGACTCTAAAAGTCAAAAGATCAGGATTTCAACTCAATCCCAACATACATGCTAATAATCTTAAATAAATCCTAAAATGTTTATTTCAGGAGACTTATCTGAAAGAGTAAATATGTAAAGACCAAACAGGAAATAATTTATGAATCTTGTAGCTGAGTTCACTGAAAAATAGAATTTTAAAGGAAATCTTCCTTAGGCATTCCTTCTATGATAGAGGTTGCTTTTGGAAAATATAAAATCTTCTGAGAGCTATTCAACTCCCAGTATATTTTTCTACCAAGTAAGATGCTACAAACAAAAAAACTGGTATACTGAATGATAGGTTAAAAGAACCATTCATTACTAACTTATACTAACTAACAAATTAATTTGTTGAGGCTCTTTTAGAAATATATTTTATGTCAAAAGGTGGTGTATGTATACTATAGAATATTACTCAGCCATGAAGAAGGATGAATGAAGGCCCTTTGTAATAATCTGGATGGAACTGGAGACCATTTAGGCTTTATGCTACAAAAAATGCTATTTAATTCATGAGATAAAATATATATACTTTTTTTATTTCAAAATATTACAGGGGTACAAATGTTTTGGTTACATGGATGGCCTTTGTACCGCTTGAGTCAAAATTGTAAGTGTGTCCATCACCCAGACAGTGTACATTGTACCCATTAGGTATTTCACCCATCCCCTCTTCCTGACTCCCACTTGCATGATTTCTGTTGAGTTTTACTTTCATCTGTGCAGATGAGTGCTGATCAGTTAGTTCCAATTTAATAGTGAGTAGATGTGGTATTTTTTTTCCCACTCTTGTGATACTTCACTTAAGAAGGTCGTCTCCAGTTCCATCCAGATTGTTGCAAAAGGTATTTATTCATTTTTTATGACTGAGTAGTACTCCATGGTATACATATACCACATTTTATTAATCCACTCATGAAGTGATGGGCACTTGGGTTAGTTCCACATCTTTGTGATTGTTAATTGTGCTGAAATAAACATTCTGTTGCAAGTGTGTTTTTAATAAAATGACTTCTTTTCCTTTGAGTAAATACCCAGTAGTGGGATTGCTGGATCAAATGGTAGGTCTACTTTTAATTCTTTCAAGAATCTCCACACAATTTTCCACAGAGATTACACTAGTTTGCTGCCCCATCAATAGTGTATAAGTGTTCCTTTCTCTCCGCAGCCACTATTTTGGGACTTTTTGATAAAAGCCATTGTCACTGGGGTTATGTGATTTCTTACTGTGGTTCTGATTTGCATTTCTCTGATGATTAGTGACGCTAAGCATTTTTTCATGTTCATTGTCCATTTGTCTATCTTCTTTTGCCTATTGTTTAATGGGGTTGTTTCTTTTTTTTCTTGCTAATTTCCTTGAGTTCTTTGTAGATTCTGGTTATTAGCACTTTATCAGATATATAGCATGGGAATATTTTCTAGGTTGTCTATTTGCTCTGTTGACTATTTCCTTGGCTGTACAGAAGCTTTTTAATTTAATCAAGTCCCATTTATTTATTTTGTTGTTGCTGTGATTGCCCGAGGTCTTCTTTGTAAATTCTTTGCCTAGGTTAATATCTAGAAGAGTTTTTCCTACACTTTCCTCTAGAATTCTTATGGTTTCATGTCTTAGATTTAAGTCTGTTATCCATCTTGAATTAATTTTTGTGAGTGGCGAGAGATATGGATCCTGTTTCAATCTTCATGTGGCTATCCAATTTTTCCAGCACCATTTATTGAATAGGGATTCTTTTCCCCCATATATATTGCTGTCTCCTTTGGCAACTCTATAGAATCCCTATTGACAGACATTGTAATTTTTAAGATTCTATCACAGAAAAGATGATTAAGAAAGACTGAACATTAAACATTAAGGGAAGTGTAGACACAGATAAATAAAACTTAATTTAGTTTTCATTTAAACAAGGTGTCATAAATAAGCATGCTTACCAGTGTCATTGGCAGGCTCAGATGTGAGTGGTTTGGGAGCTGGTGTATTTTTGGGTCTGGCAGCAACCTGAGATGGAGATGAAGGTGTGTTGTCTCCATTAACTACATACGAACAGCATGAGTTTTGGACTAGTGTGTTTGTAGGTACATGATTATCTATTCCATTAGTACTTTCAACAGCCAACCTTTAAAAAAAAAAAATGCCTTATTTCAATGACTTAAGAATAATTAAATAACTTTTCAATACAACTTTTATAAGAAATGTTTACTGAGTTCTTAACAGTCAATTAAAATGATAGATATAAAGAGTAATAAACAAAGATATGGCATGCTCTTATTGCATTAAAGTTTAAATTACTTTCAGTGCTAAGTGTATCCATACTGGCAGATAAAAATAAACTGAAACATGCATGTGTGCTAAGTCGAAATAAATACAGGCCCTCAAAATAATATTCAAATTGTACATTTTAAATATTTAAGTCTAAGGATATTAGTCTGTTTTAAATGCTCTGAAAATAGTTTTAAAATATTCATGAAATTATATGAAACTTACAAAAATCAATTCCAAACTACTGTAATTTTATAAACACTAAAAAGTAAGCTGAAAAAGCTGAAGACATAGATTATAAATTATTATGTACTAGGCACTAAAATGATGAATACATGATGATCAGAAAAAGCTAAATATTATTCCCCAGAATTATAAGAATTTATAGTATATAAATTAATTGCAAATAAATAAACAAAAATTATAACTATAAAAGCAAACATTTTAAGTCTTATTGGCAGTGGGCAGGAGTTAGACAGTATCATGCAAGAGACCAAGAGAGCTTTTCCAAATACACAGGTCATCCTATATCTGTTCTCCACAGAGCAACCTGAGTGTTATTTTAAAAATATAAATCAGATCATGCCCTCCCCTGCTGAGTCAACTAAGCTTTTGGAAATCAGCCCTACTTATACCCCATCTCTCTCTATTTCTCTCCAAGCTCCTTCTTACTCACCTTGCAGTAGACATACTACAGTCAATTTTACTGAATATGAAAAACATGCTGAAAAATCTTCATATATTTACTACGAATTATTACATATCAGGTGGTAAAGTTACAGTGACTACAAGATCATCATAAAAGGTTAAATATTATACTGTGGAGTTAGAAGAATTTGTAGAACAAAACTGACTATAAATAAACTCAGGGTCTTTGAAGTTGCTATTTCTTCTGCCTAGAATGCTCTTCCTTCAGAACTCTGCACGTATGGTTCATTCTTGGCTTTTTAATTTTAGCCCAAATGGCACTTTGTCAGAAATGAACCCTTGCTATCTCTCTTTAAAACAGGCTCCCTTCCATTCTATCACCTTGTCCTATTTTAAGGACTTCATAGTTCTTGCAGCTATATCCAATTAGCTTGTTTATTGCTTCTGTTGTTTAGTATCTACCTTTATCCGACCAGAATGTAAATTTCACAGAACAGGGCTTTGTTTGGACTAGCGTCTGGCACCAAACAAGTACTCAATAATTATCTGTTGAATAAACAAATGATTAATGAATTCCACCCTCCTTTCCTTTGTCACCTATATTTTTGGAATGAGATGTGTTTAGGAAGTTTGGGCAGGTAAAAGTCTGTAAAAAACTCCCATATGATTATGATTTGTACACCCCTCCCCAACCACCCAGCAAGAATTACTGATTCCGGAGTCCAGGTAAAAGAACCCATTTGAAGTTTTTCTGGTTCTGTAGAACTAATCTTTAACGCAAAATGTATTACTATGTAACAAACAATATTAGGATTCAGATTGGTAATAATTCAAGCTCCTTTACCAACCTAAAATAAAATTGTATTTTAAAAATTATATGAACACTAAATATATTTATTTAAGCCAAATATATGATCAGAAGGCATACTTATCTGTTCAAGTTACTCTGATGAGACTCATTTAATGGCAATTTAGGAGTAATGCTATTAATAACTTTATCATATACCAGTACACTTTTTCAAATGTAACAAATCAATCTTACAATACATTTTACATGTTAATTCTACTATATTTGATCTATTATACATTTTTATTCCAATTTAAATTATTTCAAATAGAAAGCCTCTATTAATTGTCATGAAATGTGAATGCCAGGCAGGTTTCGAAATGGCAGGACGGTTTTTGAGGAGCATTTACCTTCTTGTCATCTATGAAGAATGCCAATTCAGACTGAAATATGAAACCTCTTTTTCCACAGTATCTAATTCTATTTACCAATAAAATATGCCTAAATATAGATTTTTTAAAAGCCATTCTCAACTGTACATGCTACAACATAGATGAGCCAGGAAACATGCTAAGTTAATAGAAGCCAGTCACAAAAGGTCACATATTGTATGGATCTATTTATATGAAATGGCCAGAATAGGCAAATCTATAGGAACAGAAAGTAGATTAGTAGCTACAAGGAGCTGGGAGCAGGGAGGAACAGGGAATAACTAGTTATGCATACAGAGTTTCTTTTTGGGAGAGAATGTTTTAAAATTAGACAGTGGTGATGGTTGTACAACTCTGTTAATATACTAAAAACCACTGAAATGTATACTTTCAAAGAGTGAATTTTATGGTATGTATATTATATCTAAATAAAGCTGGGTTTTTTTTAACCACTTTTACAAGAATTCAACCAAATGACATGTTTAGATGCAAGATTTTAAATTGTGGCAAATTCTAAACTAAGGTAAACTTTACAACTTCATTGTGTAAGAAATATGTTACATCATGTTGCCACAAATACTAAAATAAAATATTCTACCTGGTAGTTGTCCTTGCTGAAGGCTCTCCATTTTCATGTAAGGCATCACCATTTTGCTGTATTTCTACTGAACAACAAGAAAAAAATAAACTAGGTTTTTATATACTTCTTGCTGATTCTTTTTCCTTTAAATTTTATAAACACATACAATTAATTAGCTTACTGGTTGGAGATGAGCTGCAGTTTGTTAGATTTTCTTGCTCAATCACCAATCCATCAAGCACAACTGTCAATTCACCAGTTTGCACTATGCCGTTCTTGTT
The DNA here is from genome assembly GCA_963574885.1 of Lepilemur ruficaudatus. Lineage (NCBI taxonomy): Eukaryota > Metazoa > Chordata > Mammalia > Primates > Lepilemuridae > Lepilemur > Lepilemur ruficaudatus. The sequence continues at coordinate 55,635 of CAUYRT010055888.1, forward strand.
TTCCAAGGAAAGTTTTAATTGTTCTTTCACTCTTTCCACTAGAAAAAAGAATATCCTAATTTAGAAGCTTTTGCCACACAAAAAATGTTTAGAAATTAAAACTACATTTCAAGAATTACTCTAATTCAGTACTGGACAGCTACATTTGAAAGAAATTCTTTGCATTTTTATCTATAGACCCTTCTATACTACGCCAAAATGAATCTTTTTTACACCTAATTAAGTGACTTCCTCTTCCCCAACCCCACACCTTCAATATCATCTTTGTCTCTGTGTATATTATAAACTTCAGATAACATATAAATATATTTAAATAAGTGCAGCAATTGGCTACACTTGCTCTTCAATCCAAGTTATCACAGAGGACTCTTGCAGTTGAGACAAAATTTCAGCCTAAGAATCAGGTGGCTTGAATTCTAGCTCTGCTACTTACTAGCTGTCCCTTCAATAAGTTATTCACATTTTTTTAAGCCTCAGTTTCACTACAAAATGGAGATGGCAAGAGCTTCAAACTAAAAGGACAGTCCTAAGGACCCAATGTAAAACCACTCAGAAAGCACTAGCATCACATCTGACACATGGTAAGAGCTCAACAAATGCTAAGTACTATGACAACAGTTTATTATTTTTTTTAATATAAGGCCAAATACTTCCTTCCCATTATTAGGACATCTAGTTCTTATTTAAACTCAAGGTCATTTTGCTTCAAATTCTTTCCTATAGAATATATATTAAAAGTTATTAGCAAGGGGGTTAGGCAAGTGGGGAGATGATGATCAAAGGATACAAAGCCTCAATTAGACAGGAGGAATTTCTTTTTCCCTGAGAGATACTGCACAATGTGATGAATATATTAAATAACTACTGCACACTTCAAAATCACAAAGAGTCAGCCGGGCATAGTGGCTAACACTTGTAATCCTACTACTCTGGGAGGCTGAAGCAAGAGGATCGTTTGACTCAGGAGGTTGAGAGCAGCCTGAGCAAGAGCAAGACCCCTTCCCACAAAAAATAGAAAAATTATCCAGGCATGGTGGCATGTGCTTATAGTCCCAGCTACTTGGGAGGCTGAGGCAAAAGGATCACTCCAACCCAGGAGCTTCAGGTTGCAGTGAGCTATGATGACACCACTGCACTCTAGCCCAAACGACAGGGCAAGACCTTGTCTTAAAAAAAAAAAAAAAACACTAAAAATAATAAACTTCAAATGTTCTCACCATAAAAAATAAGTATTTAAAAAAAAAGTATTTGAGGTGATAGATATGTCAATTAACTTTATTTAATTATTCTACACTGCATTCATAAATCATAACATCACTGTGTACCACATAAATACATACAACTATAACCTGTCAACCTACAATTAAAAAAAATAAACGCCAAAGAAGAAAGTTATTAGTGATCACTTTATTATTCAAAATGAGGCTAATTACTTCAATGTGATCTTCAGTGGTTTATTGAAGCTTTTGAAATCATGGAACATTTCACTTCTTAGATAAAGTCCTTGACTTTGATTTTACCTATATTTAACAAATTTGGGGGTTCCCTCCCATTTACCAAATGTTCAGTATAAACATGTTAACTAATTATGCAAGTACAGAAAAGACCAAAAAAAAAAAAATCCTGGAACTAAATCACTGGACAGATACTCTTTGCAAAAAAATTTATGAACCATGTAATAAAAGACAACCTTATAGAATATCTACTCCAACCATTTGTAGCACCATAAACCTTGTTTCCACCCATCAAAAAACAACAATAAAAACAATTAGAGAAACTAGGGGAAATATAGAAGTACAAAAAAAACCTACAAATTTCAGCCTTATCTAATCTATATTTGAAGAAAACTATATTGACCAACATTCAATTTCATTCTTGTCATCTCCCACCATTTAAAGTGTCTGAAATTTGGTGTTTTGGCTGTTTTTCCTAAAATATTTAGCTGAAGAGATTCCTAAAGAATAGCCTTTTACAATCCTCTAGTGTAAGTCTCTTAGTAAATTCTTTCATTTTTTTGGTTTACCTATAAATGTTTGCATTCTCATTGTTGAAAGATTTGTTGGACATGCAATTTTATATTGATAATCATCTCCTCCCAACTCTCTTTGAAGATATTTTCCTATTATCTTCTATTACTGGTAATTCTGCAATTCTAATTTATAAATATGGGCAAATGACCCACTTTATCAAATCAAATTTCTTTATGGCTGCTTATAAAGTCTATTTGTGTCTTTGGTATTAGGCATTTCACTCTTATATGTCTAGTTATGACTTTCTATTTGCAATCTTGTTTGGGACAGCATGGATGTGTGGATTCATGTTTTTCATCAGGGTTCAAAAACGTCCAGTCATTATCTCTTAAAGTATCTCCTCTACTCCACCCTCTGTTGCACTGATTAGCAAATTACAGTCGGTGGGCCAAAATCTGGCCCATTACCTCATTTTGTAAAGAAAATTTTATTTGAACACAGCCATGCTCATTCATTTACATATTTACTATGGCTGTTTTCACACCACAAGGGCAGTTGATAGCTGCAATAGAGACGAAATGGCTTGGAAAATCTAAATAATTACAATCTGGCTTTTTATAGAAAACCCCTGCTTGTGGTGGCTTGTTGCCTTATGTTCATTCTCTGAAATCACTTTAAGGGTAATCTCTGGGCTTTACTACAGTCAGACTTTTTTCCTAGTTTTACCAGTAATTTAATGGTACCCCCAAGAGTCTAGACTACGGGAATCCAGGCTCAGTTTCCCTATCTGGCTGTTAGCCAAAAACTCAGCATCCTGAAAGATGCTATCAGTATGGTCCACTATTCTAATTCTGGTTCATGAGGTGTTCTTTGTCACCTCCCATACCCCCCTTTTTTTTTGAAGGAGAGAGGTGCCTCTGCCTTTTTGCAAAATCATCAATGTCACAAAGATTTCTCTATCCAAGATCTAGCAGATTTGTTCTGCAGTGGGAGGTTGTTTACAGAATATAATCTTTTATAATTCTGAACATGGAATATTGAGGTATAACATTTTGAATTACAGGGACAATCAAATAATTTCCATCTACTACGAGTGTGTATGCATGCATGTTGCAAGGATAAGGGTACTATTCTATTACAAACCAACTCTGACATATTTATCCATTCAATCTTTGAGAGCCTACTGTGTGCCAGGCATTGTAGCCAGGGACAAACAGGTAAAGCCTGACCAGCCTAAAATAGACATCCCTACCACCGCTTTGCTTATTTCCTTCAATGGATTTACCACTACCAGAAATTTTTTGGGTTTGTCTACTTTCCCAAATAAACTGAAGTTTCCAATAGAGCAGAAAGATCTTGTCCATCTAATTCAGTGATGTATTCTCAGTATCTGACAACTTAATGAATATTTAAAATAAGTGATTGAGTTAGTCCTGTCCTCAGGGGATTTATTCTTTTTTTTTTTTTTTTTGAGACAGAGTCTCACTCTGCTGCCCGGGCTAGAGTGAGTGCCATGGCGTCTGCTAGCTCACAGCAACCTCAAACTCCTGGGCTCAAGCGAGCCTACTGCCTCAGCCTCCCGAGTAGCTGAGACTACAGGCATGTGCCACCATGCCCGGCTAATTTTTTCTATATATATATTTTTTTAGGTGGCCAATTAATTTCTTTCTATTTTTTTTTTAAGTAGAGACGGGGTCTCGCTCTTGCTCAGGCTGGTTTCGAACTCCTGACCTTGAGCAATCCGCCCGCCTCGGCCTCCCAGAGTGCTAGGATTACAGGCGTGAGCCACCACGCCCGGCAGGGGATTTATTCTTATAAGGCAGATGCTGACCTTCCCATCTCCTAGACATTCTTTCTTGCCTTTAATAGGGCAAGAGAACAATCTGAGTCTCTGAAGAGCTAGGTATGTAACTAGATAATTTATCCTATAATCTGGATTTGTTGAAAACATACACCCTTTCTGTCCCCACAGAAAATAAAAGATCTTCAAATATGTTAGTTTTTAAGGTATTTCATAGATTTATATTTAGCTTAGAGTCACATTCTGTAACTTTTAAAAAGTTGCTTGAACAATGTATTAATTATCTATTGCTGAGTAACAAATTATCCTTAAAGTTAGTGGCTAAGAATAACAATAACTACTCATTATTGCTGGTAGTTTCTGTGGGCTGGGAACTCGGGGGGTGAGGGGGCTCAAACGTGTGTGAAGTTAGTGCTGGCTGCTGAGAGGAGACCTCGGTGCCTCTCCACTCTTTTCTCAAGAAGGGTTACCCGAGAAGCTTCACAATGGTGGCTTATTTCCCACAGTGAGCAATACAAGAGACCAAGGCAAAAGCTGAAATGCCTTTTATGACCAAGACTTGGAGGTCGTATAAACCACTACTTCTGCCATACTCTGTTCATCATACAGATCATCTCTGATTCAGTGTGGGAGGGGATGACACAAGGATATGAACCACCAAATGGTATGAATGCTTGGGGGCCATTTTGGAGGCTGGCCAACATACACATAAATATGAGAAAAATAGGATTTTTAGAAATAAAATGAGTGCATTAGATTATATACCTTGTGATAGCCCCATAATCAGGTTTTCCAATTCCTAAATCTCTCCGTTATATCATGCTATGAGTCAATGTTCAACAACTCATGAATAAAGTTAAGCTTCCACTTCCTACCATGTAACAAAATAAATTTCAGAAGACACACAAAAAATTAAATAAAAAATAAAATAATTAGATAATTATGAAATCTAGGGAGCAGAAAGGACTCTGCATAAAACAATGAAAGAATAAAATTTAAAGACTAGAAAAATTAAACTTCTATCAACCAAAACTCAGGACAATAAATAAAAAAGGCTAATGCTTAACTGGGAGACACAAGAGCTCTTATAAATCAGTGAGAAAAAAACTAAACAAGCCAATAAAAAATGAAGAAAGAACACGAGACAATTACAACAGATAAAGTGTGAATGACTGATAAACATCTGACCTTATCAATAATCAAAGAAATGCTTTGATAAGAAAAATCTTCATCTTTTTTACCTATTAATGTGGCAAATATTTCCCAACAGGCCCTCTCATATGCTACACTGTGTGCACAAATTAGTACAACCTTTCAGGAAGGCAACTGGACAGCTATGTATAGCTAGAGGCTTAAAACTTCTCATTCCTTTTGACCTAGTAATTCCAATACTAAAAATATTTCTAAAGAAGTAACAGAGATGGACTTTTATCACTGGATATAAAAATACTGTTTGTTCAAAACTTCAACTTCAAAATATTTTAATTTATGTTGATAGTGAATTTATACAACAGAACTTAAGTCTTAGTGAACTAATTAGATGAAACTATTTAAACAAATTAGCTAATAAGGCTAAAGAAGGTTTCTAAATAAAATTAAATTTTACACTGCTTTGTCCAGTATCATAAATGACACATTTCTCTGCTGTATTTCCTTCCATTCAATATAAAGAGATAACTGTTCACTGTAAATAATTTTGGATATAACTCAATTTGAAATGAACTTAATGGATTTCAAAATGTTTTCCCTGACAAAAACTAGGTTCTTGGTTCTATTAACACCATTAAAAAAAAAAAACCATCAGTGTAATTCAGTGTTTGAACAGCAACCATCTGACTCCTCTCTAGAGTATTTAAAGTGATTCTCTTAGTCTCAAAATTGAAACACAATGTGAAGTTCTATATATACTCTAATGCAGGGGTCCTCAACCTATGGTGAGTTTCATAATTATTTCATTACATATTACATGTAATAATAGAAATAAAGTGTACAATAATAAATGTAATGCTCTTGAAACATCCCAAAACTATCCCCTTGCTGACCCCCAACTCTCATCCCGGTCTACGGAAAAATTGTCTTCCATGAACACAGTCCCTGGTGCCAAGAAGGTTGGGGACCGCTGCAATGCATATATTAGCTACACTATTCTTATACTTTTCACTCATGAGTATAATGACAAAGATTCTCTCCTTGATCAAACTCCAATCAGGTTCCTTTAAGCTACCTTCTTGACTAAGCCTCAACCTTGACCTAGAGAAACTGCAAACTCTCAGCACAAATGATTTTATCTACAACCTTCTCCCCCAACACACACACACACACACACACACACACACACACACACAAAAGACTCGAACAAATATTACCATAGTTTCTATCTACTCAAGGATGCATCCTTAGGATGACCCTAACCTTGCTTAAAGTGTCTGCCTGAGAAAGCTTAAGGCTGCCAAAAGAATCTATTGTTTGTCATAGCCAACCCCTGATGACAGGCCCCTGACTACCTTTTCTTAGAGCTCAAAAGGGCTTAAAAGTCTTTCTTGCAAGGTGGGAGTGTCTTTCTCAAGGACTAGAAAGCTATTCCTCTAAAATGTAATCAGAAAAGATAGGGCCTCTGTCTCTCAGTCTCTGTGGGAGGATAGAATCCTAACTTCAATACTTGTGAGCCAGCAAACACAGTTGGCCTAACTGCATTTATACTGACCAACCTTTTGTAATTTTTCACTTTCCTGACTCTGCTGAGACTCCATTCATCCCCTCTCTATTCCCTCATTCTCCTTTTAAAAGGCCCAGTTACCTCTGTACAAATTGAACTTGAGTTTAGTTCATGTTGCACCTTCTTCCCTATTGCAAAAATATATTCTTGATTAAATTCTGTCCTAACCACTTTAAACCACTGCCCAGCTTAGTTTATCTGTGACAATAGAGGAATCTTTCCTTAGTAGTTTAAGAAACAGGCTGAGAGAGTAAAAATATCTCAGATATCAGTATCTTTTCTGTGACACACAGAAAAGAAAGCTGAAAATACCACACATCTCTGCAGAGTTAACTAAATAACTTCCACAATTGGGATTGGTATTCAAGTGATCAGAATGCAGAATGGGTTAACTGAGGTACAAATAATGGCTTAAATCCACTCAAGTTCTGAGACAATGTATCAGAGGTCTGCACAAGCAAAAGCTTTGGGCACTAACCAACTAGACTCATTACATAAAACAAATGAAGGTTAAAAAAAGAAAGGTCACTAGGACTTAAATGTGAGGTGAAAAGAATTTCCCTAGTAAGCTGCAGTTGAATTTTAGGGGAAAATACAGATAATTTATGTTAGGTTAGTTGTAGGTTTTTTTTTTTTTTTAATAGAAACAGTATCTCACTCTGCCAAACCAGGCTGGAGTGCAGTGGTGTGATCATAGCTCCAATCCTGGGCTCAAGCAATCCTTCTACCTCAGCCTCCCAAGTAACTGGGACCACAGGCACATGTCACAACACTCAGTTCATTTGTTGTTGTTGTTGTTTCTTAGGTAGTCTCCCTGTGTTACTCAGGCTAGTCTTGAACTCCTGGCCTCAAGCAATCCTCCCACCTCAGCCTCCCAAAGTGCTGAGATTACAGGCATGCACCACTATGCCCAGCCAGTGGTGAGTTTTACTTAAAGTTACAGAGAGCTGTAACTCTTCACATTGTACTGTGAAGGATGAAAAAATAAAAAAATGCAAAAATACAAATACCTATTCAAATTAATCCCACACTTTACCCCCAAACATATCACAAAGGATAGATAAAAAGCCATGAATTTATGCGAACAGAATACTGGAGCCTTCAGCAAAGGAAGAAATTAGCCTTATAAACCTGAAGAGGAACAAATGACCTCAACTACAAAATCTATTCTGATATAGGAAACTGTTAGATTTTTATTATGGTGCAGCAGGGGATTGGTCAGAGACTGTATGTTTTTATATGTTTTGTATGCTTCTTTTATAAACGCAATGTTTACTGAATGAAGAAAAGAAAAGTCCCATAGCTACGAAGGTAAAAAATACAATTAATTTTAAGGGCTTCTCACTTTACTTAACAGAGCACATAAAAGATAAAATATGTGACTTTTGGCGGGGCGCGGTGGCTCACGCCTGTAATCCTAGCACTCTGGGAGGCCGAGGCGGGTGGATTGCTCAAGGTCAGGAGTTCGAAACCAGCCTGAGCAAGAGTGAGACCCCGTCTCTACTATAAATAGAAAGAAATTAATTGGACAACTAAAAATATATAGGAAAAATTAGCCGGGCATGGTGGTGCATGCCTGTAGTCCCAGCTACTTGGGAGGCTGAGGCAGTAGGATTGCTGGAGTCCAGGAGTTTGAGGTTGCTGTGAGCTAGGCTGACGCCACGGTACTCACTCTAGCCCGGGCAGCAGAGTAAGACTCTGTCTCAAAAAAAAAAAAAAA